>APFE030658776.1:26596-58009 GCA_000404065.3 Pinus taeda
ACTATTTATATACTATATTTAAGAATTTTAGTTTTTTTTTTTTTTTTTTTTTTTTGAGTAATGTCTATTCTATTTATATTAAGAAGAAAAAAGATATTTACAGAGAGGGGATACCTCTGAGAGAGTCATGTAGCTCTCTCTATCAAAAAAACATTTCATAACTAACGGTGTCTTCTGCTCTCACAACCATGTGTCTAGCTTGTGAAGCTGGAGCAGGAATCCAAAAAACTACTACCAGATTACATAGGTATACCATACTGAAAACTAGACAGTTAACCAGACAGTCCAAAATTTTTAGCCTAGGCTATTCACTAGATAATGCCGCGCAGGGCTTTTGATATGCATTCAAAAAGAGCAAATAGAAATACCAAAAAAACAGGGCCTGCCTGAGAACTACGCACGCTGAATAGCCATCACCTTGGTTCATCATCATCTTGATCCTTCTCCTCATCCGAAACATGTTCCCACGTGACCATCAAACCGTCCTGAACATCCGTAGGCTTGACACCTGGGGGAAGCCTGAGCTGCAACAGATTAGGATAAGTATTATCCAGCCATTTCTTCACTTTGTTGGACTGAACCATGCATTGCTGAGAGCCCTCAGGTCCGTGCGCTTTCACTTCCATCCTCTCAGTCATTTCGCTGATGCTATGATCCTCCAACTGACTTTGGACTTCATTGACACCTGGAACTTCAGACTGAGAACTGATGGTGTCCTCCTCTTTCGACGAGTTGCCCAGAGGGGTGGGGGAGTGTTCCTCCTCTGAATTCTCAGAGCTACCTTGCTCTTCTTCTTCTTCAGAAAATATCACAGTTACCAGGGCCGTGACTGTTGGCTTGTGTAACTTGCTTTTGAATCTAAATTTTGCTGTCTGAACAGAATTGTGGAGCGAGGAGTCAGACTCTTCAGGGTCCTAGGGGGAAGGATAAGCCACCGCAAGCAGAGAAATTCATCGTGGAGGCGACCTGCCTCTGCCTGCCGTCCCTCCTCTGTAACCCCCGTTTCGGCCCCTTCTTGGAGTAGCTCTGAGTGTGGGCGCCATTTGTCGAGTACACAGCATGCTGGTCCGATTCTCCAACAGCAAGAGAAGTCTGGAAAGGTGAGAATTGGAAATGCAGACCTCTATACAGAGCCTACCCCCTGCCAAATTCCGCCCCAGATTTTGCACCTTGAATTCAAGTGTAAGCCCTTTCCGCTTCCAGGCCTCTGCCGTGGATGGAAATGTACTTCTAGAGATAGAACTGGAGTGCGCTTCAATTACCTTCGACCTGCAGGTAATTGACCAGGGAGGCTTCTCCTGAGGACACTTTGGCTGCTCATGCCAAACGCACCAGGACTCGCCTCTGTCAGCTACACCTTCAGCATCAACTACACCTTTCGCAATCACGCGACTCTCCTCAGCAATGTCTGTATGCTCGCGAACATTCTCCATAATTCCCCTGTTTAATCCTCATTCCTCCTCCTTCTGCGTACCGATTTCCTGCTCTCGCATTAATGCTCCTTCAATGCCCGACACCTCGGCACTATTCTCAAATCTAATTACAAACCTTGCCACCTACCCCCAGCTGCCTGCGCGTAGCTTCATGGCACGGCTATTAATGGACAATGAAGACACCCGCATCCGGGTAAGAATCTTCCCCAGCTTGCATCTCTTTGGCTAATAAGGATTGAAAAGTGGAAAATTCTGCCTCCGAAGCTATGTCTTGTAGAGGCCCTTTGTAGAATTCTTTTCCCCTATCCACTCCTAGATTGGCCAGAAAGTCCGCCATCTTATTTCCTTCTCGTCTAGTATGCTTGAAGGATATAGCTGGATGATTGCTCAAGCCTGGTGGCCATTCTCCAACTACTGCTTACCTTGTGTACTGTTGTTCCCTGTTGAAGTTTTGTGGTTATGTTGATTATGATTTGAGAGTCTCCTTCCACTATCAGAGGCATAAGCTGGTGTTCCTGTGCAAGGTTGAGTCCTCGCCATAGTCCTTCAAGTTCTGCAGCATTGTTAGTGTTCCAACCGAGTGAGCCAAAGAAGGTGATGAGAGCTTTACCTTGATGATCTCTGATTAGTCCTCCATAACCTGTACTTCCAGGATTCCCCTTCGATGCCCCATCGAAATTGAGGTGGAAGACATTGATGGGCGGAGGGGTCCATCTGGAATTGGAGACCGGGATCTTGGGAGAACTGTCTTTGGCTGAATTCATGCCTTGTAATTGTATTTGCCAATTTCCCCATATGGCTTGTTCCTGTGTAGTGGAAGGGAAATCCTCCGGTGACCAGCTTTTAATATCCAGAGTTTCTAGGGTGTTTTTATGAATCATTGTCCATACCTGCTCCACTGTCATTGCTTGAATTTGAAAATTTGTCGGTTTCTTTCCTTCCATATATTCCATAGCAATAGTCCTGGTATAATTTGCCATAGTGTGTTTAGGATGTTGCTTTGATATGGTTATTGAGCCCAGTTGCGTAGAGTACCTTTGATGTCCCCCATCACTCTTCCTTCTTTTCTGCAGCGAAATGTGACTTTTTCCCAAAGTTTTCTTCCTAGCGAGCAAGTTTGCATTAGGTGCAGAGCCGACTCCTCTTCCTATTTGCAATTGGGGCAGATTGATGGCCCCTCAAAGTTCTGTTTTCTTAGATTGTCCCATGTAAGAATTTTATTATGTGATAGGAGCCATAAAAACGTTGAGACCTTTGGCCAGATGGGTGGGCTCCATATTTTTTCCCATGATTTGTCTTTAGTTGCCCAATATTTTATGATAATTTTATAAGCCTCTTTGGTTGTGAAGGTGCCCTTTTCTTCATATCCCCATCTGAGCCTATCCCTGCCTGCTATCTTTAATATTTTCCGTTTTTGTAGTTCTGTTGATAAGGCCTGTTTAGTCTGCTCAAGGCTATTTGGTAGGATGATGTGCGCCTCAAGCCATTCCCTGTGGTTTTGATCTTGTGATTTCCAATATTGGTTAACTTTATCCATCTGATTTAGTTCTCGATCTGGTAGTCCTTGAATTATATTGTTGAGATTGGGGAGTTGCTGCCAGGAGTCTCCCCAGAACCTAGCTGTCCCTCCATCTTGCACTTCCCAAAAACTGTGCCTTTGAATTAGTTCTTTGTGTTTGATTGCCGAGTTCCATATTACAGATCCTTTACTAACTTCGGACATTCTGAGGCGCTCCTCCAAGGGTAGATTTCGGGCATATTTCGATGTCCATAAGATGGCCCACGGAGTGCCTGATTTGGTTAGCCAATTCCACCATGTTTTAGCTCCCATTGTTATGTTGCTGAATTCTAGGTCTCTCAGACCTATTCCGCTAGCGATTTTGGGGAGTGTAGCTTTCTCCCACTTAACCAAGGCCCATATTCTATTAGGTCATGAATTCCCCCAAAGGAAATTGCGCTGCAGTTGTTTGATGGCTTTGAGGACCCATTTTAACGCAGCCATGATGGAGAATAAATAAAGTGTCATGGATTGAAGAACTGCTTTGATAAGCACAATTCTGCAGGCCATGTTGAGGGCTCTATGGGTCCAGAGGAAGAGTTTGGCTTCCAGTTTTTCTAACAGGTCTCTCCAAGAGGCATGCTTGAGAGCCGACGCTATTAAAGGTGCCCCAAGATATTTGGAAGGCAGGGTTGCAATGGAGAATCATAGAATTCTCGCTATGGCTCTTTGGGTCAAGGGAGGCGTGTTAAAAAAGAAGAGCTGGGATTTGACTTTATTGATGAGGGCTCCAAAGGCTAGAGAGAAATCATTGAGCAAAGCATTAAAGGATCGGGTTCTTGCACTGAAGGATGGCCAAATAGCATATTGTCATCAACGAATTGCTGATGAGAGACAGTAGGAGCTTGGTGTAGAGAAATGCCTTTAATTTTATGGGAGAGGATGGCTACATTAATGCTACGTCCCAGACCTTCAGCCATGACGACAAACAAGAATGGCGAGAGAGGATCTCCTTGTCGAATTCCTCGGGAAGGGCGGAAGGTTGAGGAAGGGATACCATTGATGAGAATTGAGAAAAATGAGGAGGAAATGAGACTACTGACCCATCTGACCCATGCAGGAGCAAAACCGAAAGATTTAAGGATAGATTGCATGTATTCCCAACTTATACTGTCAAAAGCTTTGGATAGATCTATTTTTAGAAGCATACCTAGTTTTTATCCTTGCTTGAGAGAATGTATTATTTCATGAGTTAAGATTATCCCATCCGTAATATGTCTTCCCTCTACGTAACCCGATTGCTCCGGAGAGATGATAAGGGGTAGCAGGGGTTTCAGACGTAGAGCAATTACCTTGGAAATGATTTTGTATATTATGTTGCATAAAGCTATGGGCCTGTATTTGTCTGGAGAAGATGAGTCCTCTGTCTTGGGGATCAGAGCAATAAATATTGCATTCATACCCTGGTACATCCATCTGAGAGTTCTTGATTCTTCCACTACCTGCCAAACTTCCCATTTGATCGTGTCCTAGAAGTGTTGGAAAAAATTTGCTGTAAAGCCATCTGGTCCTAGAGCTTTTCCTGCTTTTAGTAAGTTCACCGATGATTCGACCTCTTGAAGACTTATTGATTTGAGGAGGAGAGTAGTGTGGTCCTCAGTGATTAGCTTAGGAATGAGTCCGGTTATTTTGTCAATCGCCTCCTTCCTGTTGATATTAGGTTCTTGGTTCATTTCCTTGAAGTAGTTGAAGAATTCCTTTTCTATCCCGTCATGAGTTTCAATCATGTTGCCCTATTCATCCATAACATAGGAAATTTGGTTGCTCATTCTTCGTTGGACTGTGGTTTTATGAAAAACTTCGTGTTTCTCTCCCCTTCCTTCAGCCAGCGGATTCTTGACTTTTGCCTCCATAATATTTCCTCCTGTCTGTCTCGTTCTAGGAGTTTTTGCTCCATATCTTGCTCCTTCTGAGTTAACTCTGCCGTTCTTCCCTCAGAGATCATTTTTTGCTGAATCATTTTCATTTCCTGGTTAAGAAGTTCCTTTGCTTTGAAGATATTACCAAACATTGATTTGTTCCAACGTTTGATCTCCCCTTTTAGATATTTTAGTTTCTTTTGGAACCTGGCCATTTTCGAATCTTCAGTTGGATTGAAGTTTTGCCATGTGCTTCTGACAAATTCATGGAAATTCGGATGATTTAGCCAGAATGCCTCAAATCTAAAGGGACATCGCGTGTTGTTACCTGGTCTGTTCCAATGCAGGGCGATGGGCCAGTGATTTGAGCCCGAATAAGGAAGTATGGAAGCTGTGAATTTACCTCCTATGTGTACAGGGTTGTCTGAGATTAGGAAATGATCCAGGCGCGAGGCTACTTGCTGCGGATCCGCTCTCTTGTTGCTCCAAGTATAGAGACCATTGATAGTTGGCAGGTCTATGAGCCAGTTCTGATGAATAAAATCTTTCAGTACTGATCCATCCCTGTTTACTCTGCATCGTCCTCCTTTTTTCTCCTCCAAGGACGCTATCATATTGAAATCTCCTCCAGATACCCATAACGGGTGTGTCCGGTTTGCATTAAACTACCTTAACATATCTAGGATCTCCTCCTTGTGGTGAGTTTCTTGAGGGAAATAAACATTTGTTAGATGACCATAAATATTTGTCCCTAGAAGATGGAAGGTTGCTTGAATAAAGTGTTTATTTGCATGTATATTCTCTAGATGGATTTTTCTTGCGTCCCAGAGCACAGCGAGACCCCCTGAAGCTCCCTGTGCATCTACAGCCGTGACTAGACCTCCTAGCCATGCTTTGGCTGCTATTTTTTCTAAAGAAGTCAAATTACATTTAGTCTCCTGCAAAAAAAGAATTGCTGGCTTCTCCTCCATTAGCATGTTTTTGAGTAGTTTTCCTTTTCTAGGGCAGTTGAGCCCTCGAATGTTCCATGATATTAGCTTCATTGAGAGGGTTTGGGATCAGTGTTGAAATACTTGGTTAGTTCTGCATATCTGCTCGACTCAACCAAGACCTCTCCTATCTTGATGGTTCATTCTAAAGTGGTTTCCCTTCCTCGCTTTTTGCTATCTTTGGAGATGAACTTCCCATCCCAGTGGCTGCCAATTTGAACTCCTAATGAATATTTTCTTTGTGCTCTATTGAGAACCTCAACTAGATTATCCACCTGTTGGTCAGGGATTTTATCAAAGTTACCTGTTTGGCAAGCCTGTTCCAGACCTAAGATGTCGAGTTCACCAATATCTATCGGTTCTGTGTCTTCCTCCATAAAGTGTGGCACTTGGTAGCTGTCCCCGGCTTCTTTCTCTTTGCGCCCATTAAGATTGGTATTGTCTATTTCCATGTCCGGTGTGCTCCATACTTCGGGTGCGGATTCGTTCTTGTCTTCTCCTTGTCCCTCCTCCTTATCCCCTGTTTTCCGTTGTTTTCCTGTTTCCGATACCTGCTTCGCCTTTCCTTCGTTGGGCTTGCGATTTGGCCGGTTTTGCGGATCCTCCTGATCAAGGACTGCAAAATTGTTGCTTGTGGAGGGTTTTGCAGGGTCTTTTGTTGTTGTTTTGGGAGGTCCATTTGATTTCCTCCTTCCTCTTCTTCTATTTGTGACCTTGGTGAATCCATCTGCAGATTGTTGTTCCTGGTTGACTGGTTCTGTGGGTTTAATGTTCAAAGGGCAGTCCCTAGACAGGTGTCCTAATGCATGACATTTCCTACACCTGAAGCGAACATGCTCATAGTCAATTAATTGAATCCAATCCTCATCTTCATGAAAAAGACGTACCGTATCAGGTAAGGGCTATTTCAGGTCCATGTAGACGCAGATTCTAGCATAGGAAGCGTGAGAGGTCAACCTTATTGTCTTTGTTTCTTCAGCAACCTTGACAAATTTGCCTAGGACGGCTCCAATGGCTTTTAGGGAGTCCTCCCAGTATTCCCGTGGTAGCCAATACAATCTGATCCACACTGACGCCGAGCTCAGATCTTCCTTGTCTGGGTTAAAGCGAGCTACCTATTCCCTCAGAAAAAGTCCAGCCGAATTAAAGAAATAAAGTCCCCCATCAAAGACCCTGTTTCTGTCTTCCAAGCAATTGAATATGGCTGTAAAGAATCCTTTCGGCCCTAAGAGTAGGGTTATTTTCCCCTTTGGCCTCCATTTGACATCGATCCAGGTTCGTAAGCCTTTTTCATTGGGCCAAAAGCCAATAAACTTGCCTATGAGAGCATGGTCTCTCATATATTGGATTCGTGCATTGATTCGATGTCGTGGTACGTCCACCTCTGGCCTATGGGTAGCTACCGGCTTGCATGTGGATGAACTGACCTGTGGCTTGTCCTGTTGTGCCTGTTCCTTCTTATTCTGCTGGTTGTCCTCTGTGTATCCTTCCTTAAGCGCCGCGTCCTCTCCCGAACTACCAATGGGCCCTTTTTGTCTGTTATGTCTTGGAGAAGTCGCCTCTCCGACCCCCTGAGGGGCTGTCATGACGACACTCAGCTCCTACGCCTGGCCTCGGCCTGCACGCTGCCTCCGTCGGTTCAGGTTGCCGATGTTCAGGCCTGCCGCATCAGGTTACTGCAGAAATCCTAGTTTCTGACTAACTCCCGTGATCACCTTGCACCTGTCGGTCCTCCGTCCAAGGAAGAAATTCCCCCAACTTCTTGAATTTTAGTTTATTAAGTGATATTATAAATTGAATTATGAAAATATTTTTAATCTTTAAAATATTTTCAAATAAAAATATAATTATTATTTTATATTTAATTTAATTAAAAATTATTAAATGAATTTATCTAAACAATAAATTTGATAGGTATAAGAGATTAGTTTAAAAAAATATTTTTTTAATTAAAAAATCTCCATTTCAAATTATTTTTAAAATTAATATTTAAAATAAAATAAAATATAAAATTTTAATTAAGGAAAAAAATCATATTTTCGTTTTTGCTTTATAAATTATATTATAACTTTAATACATATGGAGTGAAATTGTATTAAATTTTTTAAAATATTTTTAAATTAATACAATCATATAGATTCAAACCATTTTTAAAAAAATATTTAAAATAAAATAATTTTATAAATTTAAATCATTTTAAATAAAATAATTTTATAAATATATAAAATTTTAATTAGCAAAAAATAAATTTAAATCATGTTTTGAGTTTTGTTCATGTGGTTAAAAATTAGTACAACTACAAGTTTTGATCATGTGGTTAAAAATTTGTAGGCCAAAATTTTTTTTATGGATCACAGAAGCTTGAATACAGAAACAATTATACAGATTAAATGGTTAGTAAATATCCATAGACATTAAAAAAGTTCATTTCATATTTTCAAGATTAAAAAAAATCATAAAAATTAACTAACACATAATTTTATTTTAAATTATTGTCATTAGATGAATAAGTTTGTATATTTTGAAATAAAACTTATAGAAATTTACTTTAATTATCAATAATTATCAAATAGTTGGTAAGAATATAATGTTTGACGACTATTAAGATATTCTATACAATTATTCCACTCAGGTAAATTCATATTGTCCACTTAATAATGACTATTAGCTAAATAATATTTTTAGAGTCTCTATTTAGAAACAGACACAGCTATATTTTGACAAAAAGTAAACACACCCCATATATATAATATAATTAATATTATTTATTTAAATTAATTAATTTAAAATATATTACTATAAATTTATTTTGACTCGAAATATATCCTAATTATCATTTTTTTTAATTTTAAAATATATATTATATATTATATAATCCTAATTATCATTTTTTTAATTTTAAATATAAATATATATATATGATTAATCTATTAATATAAAAAATACATAAATGTTCTTAAAACAAATTTACTTTTTTATTTATTATTATTGCTAAAAATTTAATAAATTTTTAGATATAAAATCTTTATTTCCATACATAATTATGGATGCTTAGATTAAAATTCTGAAAACTTATTTTAAAATAAATTTAAACATATATATATGTATTAAATAATTTATTTATAAAAAAATATTTACATATGTAGTTATTCTAGGTTTTGGATTTTTTTTAACTAGCAAAAACAAATTTTGGATTGGACAATATTTTTTTTATTATAGTTTACCATTAATTTTTGAATGTATAAATAAAGTCCAAGACTTTAAAACACTCCTATTACATTTGAATAATGCAAAATTAACACATCTAACCCAACAAATTCCTATAAGATTTTAAGCAAATTTATAAAAAACCACCAGATCATTAAAAAAGAATTAAACTACAACTTAACATTTTTAATAATTAAGCATTAAAATTCTTTTACCATACAATAATAACACAAACTTTTGCTTTTCTCACTAAAATAATATTGAAAATGATACTCACTATTCCATAACAATTAACCTTATGTTGATTACTGATTCTAAAAATATCTCGGAATCTAACACTCTAGTAACTATCAAATTTCAAGATATTCCAAAATTCACACCAGACCATGGATTTCCATTTCAAGTGCTTTGACTACTGCACATGGAACGCACATCACCATCTTCACTCCAACCTTCTTTTTCAGGGGACGCAGGAATACAATCGGGAATCCCGAAGTCCTGAGCAAACTGATAGGGCATGCAATCATGGGTTCACCCCACCCACAGTCCACTTCATTAAATCCCAGCCATCTCCAGTGAGAAAGGTACACGTCTTCAACACACACATGCACATCTGTCATCTCTGGGCATGTGCGTTTCATTTCAAGGAATGCTATGCTAGATCTGCACTCCTCATTTAAACATAACTTTGCCTTCTTTATCATCTTTACATCTTGCGAGAGGTATCCATTCACAATCTCTCGGGCTGTATTACTGCGTGCACATGCGAGGTATTGACCATTGCCGTAGTATCCCTCTGCAAGAGGGGGCTTGAACTCCCTTCTCACGTCCACCGTGAAGATAAGCCTGACAGCTTGATCAAGAGGAATCCCGAGAGCCCTTGTTCTTACCCGCCAGGCCTGTTGGAATAATAATTTAAACTGCCGTGTAGCGACAGCGACCGCAGCATGCTGTTTCCAGAAAACCTCCAATTGAGCTCCCTGCGATGTGATCAAGTCGCAGATTGCATATCACACATTTTCTTGTTAACCTTCATTGCTTCCCTTCTATTGTCTGCGATTGCGATTTCGCGATGCCAGCTGATTGCATATCGCAAATCGCATGTTTCAAACAATTATGGAAGCGGCGGCACATCTTTTCTTTTCCTCCGAACGCGATGGTGCGATGTTGTGATGGGCCACGCATTAAATTTAGATAGGATATTTTTAGCCGTGTAATTAATGATATTTAAGGTGGTTGGTAAATGTAGGTGAAATTTTTAGTTTTATTGTTTTCTATTTTACGGAAGTATGGGCACAAGCAACACGTATCAAAGATATTTGTTGTTTTGTTCATTATATATATATGAAAATGCAATGGCAGATATGAGAGAGCAGAAGTAAAGAAAAGGGAGACATTTTCTGCAATGCACAGCAGTGCTGAAACTCTAATTTTTCTGAGATAGTGAAATTAGTTTCTGGAACTGAAGCGTTCCTGTTGTAATCCCTCTGAGTAGAGGAAGACTATTTTGTAACAGTTTTTTTTGTTATGATTAAGATCCTGAATTCAAAAATAGAGTGTTGTTCTCTGTGAATTTTCTTTTGTGTTTGAAATTAATAGAAATTTCCAACATGGTATCAAAGCTTGTCTAGGCACTCAGTGAGTTAAAAAAAACAGAGTTTGTTTTTCACTGTAGGAGCTGTAAGAAGTTTATTGAGAAAATTTTTCCAGCAGAGAAAGTTTTTGCTTGTTTTTAATTTTTACAGTCAGTATCTCTTCTTTACCTATACAGAGTTAAGATGGCAGATGTTGGAACAGGCTTGACAAATTCCCAACTGCCACAGTTTAATGGGAAAAATCACAGTTATTGGTCCATAACAATGAAAGCATTGTTTGCTTCTCAAGGAATATGGGAGCTGGTTGAAACTGGCTATGATGAACCTGCAGATACAACACCGTTGGCTGCTTTGATAGTAGTAGAAAGAGACCAGTTGAAGAGCGACAGGAAGAAGGATGCCAAAACCCTCTTTTTTCTCTTTCAATCAGTACATGAAAGTGTTTTTCCACGGATTGCAGCAACAACAAAATCAAAGGAGGCATGGGATATTCTCAAAACTACCTATCAAGGTATGGAGAAGGTGAAGACTGCAAAGTTGCAGATGTTGAGGAGAGACTTTGAAACACTCAGCATGAAGGAATCTGATACAATAGATTCATTCTTCACTCAGGTTATTGGGTTGATAACCCATATAAGATCTCACGGTGAAATTCTTGAAGAAAGAAGAATCGTAGAGAAAATATTGAGAAGTTTACCCTCAAGGTTTGAATCTATTGTGGTAGCAATAGAACAAACAAAATATCTTTCACAGTTCATGGTATATGAACTGAGTGCTTCTCTTATGTCTCATGAACACAGACTGAGTAGAGGAACATATTCCTCTTTTGAGCAAGCATTCAAGACTCAGATGTCTTTCAGCCAAGGAAAAGGTCGAGGCAGAGCAAATAACAGAGGCCGTGGAAGAAGCCAAAACAGAGGCAGATATTATCCTGCAAGCACAAGCGGAAGGAGCTACAATCAGAACCAAGATGAAGGTTCAAGCAAATAGCAAGCTCATGGACAAAGGTATGACAAATCCCAAGTCCAATTTCATTATTGTAAGAAATATGGGCATTATGCCAATGAATGTAGGAAAAAGCAAAATGACATGAATAGTAGGCAAAATGCTAATTTTGCAAATGAAGAAGATAAGAATCTAAAGAATGTGCTGTTAACATGTAACATTGCACAAGACAAACAAGAAGATTTTTGGTTCTTAGACTCAGGTTGTAGTAATCACATGACTGGAAATATTGCAATGTTTTCCAATCTGGATGAAAATGTGAAATCTGAGGTAACAATAGGAAATGATAGTAAAATATCTGTCAAGGGTAAGGGCAGAGTCAGTATCCGAGCAAGAAATGGAGAACATATGATTGTGCCAGAGGTATGCTATGTACCTGGTCTGAAATGTAATCTTTTGAGCATTGGGAATCTCATTTACAAAGGTTACAACGTGTTCTTCAAATATGATATATGTACAATTAGAGATATACCTCCAAGTAAGAAGATCATTTCACAGGTGCAGATGACCAACAATAGAATGTTTCCTCTCAAACTCAGGGCAGATTTGAAGGAAGGAAGAACTATTGCGGCTGTAACACAAGAAGTCTTTCAGGAACAAGTGAAAGATGTGAATTGGTTGTGGCACTTAAGATTTGGACATCTCATTTCGGAGGCTTGAATCTGTTGCACAGAAAGGGAATGGTAAAGGGATTGCCATTGATTGAAAAACCATACAACCTTTGTGAAGGCTGCATCTTGGGCAAGCAACATAAAGAAATCTTTCCAGCAGGAAAGAGTATAAGGTCAAAAGAACCCTTGGAAATTGTTCACTCTGATGTGTGTGGACCGATGCAAATACCATCATTTTCTGGAAATAGATATGTCTTAACTTTCATTGATGATTACACCAAAAAGACATGGGTGTATATGCTGAAACAGAAGAGTGAGGTGTTTGAGAAATTCTGCCACTTCAAAACTCTTGTTGAGAAACAGTGTGGGCATTATATCAAAGTGCTCAGAACAGATAGAGGAGGAGAATACATCTCCCAAAACTTTCTGTGTTTTTGCAAAGAGAACAGCATACAAAAGCAGTTCACCGCATGGTATACACCTCAGCAAAACGGTGTTGCCGAAAGAAACAATAGGACCATTCTTGACATGGTCAAAAGTATGCTAAAGGCAAAACACTTGCCTCATGAGTATTGGGTAGAAGTTGTCACTTGCGCAGTTTACATCTTGAATAGATGCCGAACTAAAGCTGTCATGAACAAAATACCAGAAGAAGCATGGAGTGGTCAAAAGCAAACTGTCACTCACATGAGAGTATTCGGTTGTGTAGCTTATGCACATGTACCGGATCAGCTAAGGAAAAAGCTTGATAGTAAGGGGGAGAAGTGTGTATTTGTTGGCTATTGTGATGAGGCAAAAGCATACAAACTCTATGATCCATCCACTAAGAAATTGATAGTAAGCAGAGATGTGCAGTTCATTGAAGATGAAGCTTGGGATGGAAGCCTAGAAAAGACAGTGAATGTGAAGACAATTGTGTCTCATGAAGAAGAACAGGAAGGGACAGTAGCAAATAATCCTTCCTTGGTGGTTCCTCCTCCACCACAGCAAATTCAACAAACCACACCACAAGCTGGAATTCGAACAGCCTTAAGAAGTCAAGGAAGTGCTTCTTCAAGCACACCACAGGGATCAGAAATACCCTCAAGTTCGGATGGAACTTCAAGCACACCAAGAAGACCAAGATTCAGAAATCTAAATGAGATTTATGAACAAGGATAAGTGAGTAATAATATCAGTCTGAATTCATTATTCGCTTTGTATTGTCATGTTGATGACCCAATTCATTTTGAAGATGTTGTAAACGAAGATAAATGGATTGAAGCAATGAATGAAGAAATTGGTGCAATTAAAAGGAGTAAAACATGGGAGTTAGTGGACCTCCCTGAAGGAAAACATGCCATTGGAGTTAAGTGGGTCTATAAGACCAAAAGCAATGCTGAAGGCAAAATTGATAAGCACAAAGCAAGACTTGTTGTGAAAGGCTACAAGCAGCAACAAGGCCAAGACTATGATGAAACCTTTGCACCAGTAGCAAGGATTGGAAACAGTGAGGACAGTGTTGTCTATTGCAGCACAACACAAATGGAAGATTTATCAGATGGATGTTAAATCTGCATTCCTAAATGGAGTGTTAAAAGAAGAGGTTTATGTTGAAACAACCTCCAGGTTATGAAGTTGATGGCCAAGAGCATAAGTTTGCAAACTAAGAGGCTCTTTATGGGATGAAGCAAGCTCCAAGAGCATGGTACAGCAGAATAGATGCTTATCTGATTGAGAATGGGTTTGATAAGTGTGATGGTGAACCCACACTCTACATAAAGGAGAATGACGGTAAGATTCTTATCGTTGTTTTATATGTAGATGATTTGATTTTTACAAGCAATGATGCTTCTCTCATTGCTGATTTTAAAGCAGTCATGAAAAGCGAATTTGAAATGACTGATTTGGGCTTCTTAAGATATTTTCTTGGAATTGAAGTAGACCAAAGTGAAAATGGTGTTTTCATTTCTCAAGATAAATATGTAGAAGCAGTGTTCAAAAGATTTAACATGCAGAACAACAAGGCAGCTGTTACTCCAACTGTAGTGGGGTTGAAATTGACCAAAGAAGACAACAACAAGGATTTTGATCCAAAATTGTACAAGAGCATAGTTGGCAGCCTTATGTACTTAACTGCAACTAGGCCAGACATTATGCACACTGTGAGTTTAATTTCCAGAATTATGGAAAGACCGAAAGAGACTCATTGGCAGGCAGCCAAGAGGATTCTAAGGTATGTGAATGGAACGAAGGGGTTTGGTATTTTATACTCCTCTTCTGAAAGATTCATGTTGACAAGATACACTGACAGTGATTGGGCTCGAAGTTTGATGATAGGAAAATCACATCAGGATATGTGTTTCATATGGGATCGGGAAGCATCTCATGGGCTTCCAAGAAGCAACCAGTTGTGTCTTTGTCAGCAGCAGAGGCAGAGTATGTGGCAAAAACAGCGGCAGCATGCCAAGCAGTGTGGCTGAGAAGAGTTCTCAGAGATTTGTGTCATGAACAAGAAAACGTCACAACCATTTACTGTGTCAATAGCTCAGCAATAGCATTGTCAAAAAATTTTGTTTTTCATAAAAGAACAAAGCACATAGATACCAAATTTCACTTCATACGTGAATTGGTTAACAATGGTGAGATTGTTTTGTAGCACTACAGAACAGAGAATCAGCTAGCTGACATCTTGACAAAACCATTGGGAAAGAAAAGTTTTGATCATTTCAGGAAATCCCTGGGTATGCAGAAAAACCCAGTAGTAAAGAAAAGGGAGACTTTTTTTGCGACGCACAGCAGTGCTAAAACTCTAATTTTTCTGAGATAGTGAAATTAGTTTCTAGAACTAAAGCATTCCTGTTGTAATCCCTCTGAGTAGAGGAAGACTATTTTGTAACAATTTTTTTTGTTATGATTAAGATCCTGAATTCAAAAACAGAGCGTTGTTCTCTGTGAATTTGCTTTTGTGTTTGAAATTAACAAAAATTTCCGACAAGGCCAACACTGCTAACACTTCGAACGTGGTACAATGCTCCTTCAACTCTTCTGCGATGGGCTGCTTTATACTCTGTAAAACATCAGAGATGAAGAAAAACGAAGCCAGTATAAGGTCTTTGTTTTTCACATTGGCTATCTGCTACTGCATTGAGCAATTAGGGTTGACCATGAATCCACTTTCAAGGAGCTCATCATGCTAAAAATGGACCAGATGGGACTGCTGCTGGGGCTTTAGAAATTACCTCTGCCATACTGCTTCAACGGACAGCTTCGTCTCTCCTCTCGCCATCTCTCCAAGTCCCATGAGAAACTGGCCTACCCCCCGTCCGTCACACACACTATGTTTGAAACTCACACCCACAACAAAACCCCCGCAATCAAAGCGAGTTACCTATTTCTGTAAAAAAAATAAAAAAAAATGCTCAAACGCAACAATCAAAATCTGCTCAGGTTGGAGTTGGGTGAATCCATTAAAATTGAGGAATAATGGCGCAATAAGAGGAAAAATTTCACCTGAAAAATGAGAGGGGGTACGTCCTCGACTTGTGAAGTGAGCGGAAACTGAAAGAGAAGTTGCTCAAATGAAGGTTTCAGCTCCTCCAACTCGCCCAGCAGTGAAAGAGTGTTATCCGTGGAGGCTTCCACAAAGAGAGCGCCCTCTCCTGTGCACTCCACCTACAGTTTTCGGCCATCTTCGGTTCTTTTTACCTAGCCTGCAAGTGGGTAATAGTATGCTAATACACCTGACAGTGCATCCCTAACAACTTCCACAGGATCTGTAGGACCATAAATATTATCACATCGAATTTGCGCCTGATGATAAAATGGTCATCTAGATTGGAGAGATAGTGTGGTCATCTAGATAGAGAGAGGTCGGGAAGGCGGCACCATGACAGACCCCAAAACATTTACAGTCAGCTCAACTTGGGAGAAACATTCCTTGATATCATGTTTCTCCATGGATGGAACTCGCCTGCACCTTCTCAGAAATGCTCAGAAATGCTCAGAAATGGTGTTTGACCAGATACCTTATAGCTGTTGTCCGTGTACATGTGGTAGGGTGTACTTAAGTCCCGTCAAGAATTAGAAAATGACAAAACATAATAAAATTCTTTACTATTTAATATCTTTAATATTACGATACGAAAATCACAAAAGAGAATAAAATGCTTTACTATTTAATATCTTTAATATTACGATACGTATATAATATTTATATATAGAGAGTCGGATAATTTTTTTTATTTAAACATTTAATGGAATGTTTCTTATTGTATCGAAAGTTAGATGGCAGTGAGTATATTACCTAGGTGGAGAAGGTTTCAAAGTTAATAACTTAGGAAGAGATGAAAGTGTTTGTATTTTCTTTTTATATGAGTAGTGAGGCCTTCTCAATATGGGTTAGATGTGGAGAACTAAAGGGAAAATTAATTTGAAGTTGGCTTCACATAAGTTTAGGAATAATAACTCTTGGTAGCTATACTTAAATAGATGGAATATGTAAATTTGGGATGACTTAGGTAGACCCAGGTTGAGTTGAATGACTTGGTATATAATTGGAAAATAAGTCATTGAATTGAAGTAAGATGAGTGATGACACATGTGTCCACAACTTAGAATGAAGAGGTTTGCAAGTGCATAACATGTGTCATATAAAAGGGAAGATGTCTCAATGTGTAAAGACATTTAAGAAAGAATTAGAAGTCATTCAAGGAATGTAAGAATCTCTATAGTGGTGCTAAGATTTGGGTTGGGCATAGTATAAGAAATTGCATTGGACAAGTGAGATGAAGAAGAAAACATGACCTATAATAGGTAGGCCTTTTGCTCTATAAGGGTTTTTTGATAGTGCATGTATGCACATATGCCTACTATAATTGTAGCCTATCACTATGCTCATCTATTGTACATTGTAACATTTTTCCTATAAATATAGTTAAGGCATTCACTTTTGGTGCTTCCTATACTTGTATATTGTGGTTGTTTTTACTTGGATGGGTCTCATGTTCCTTGTGTTGCTTTGTGGTGGCTATGGTATAATAGTGGATAAGTATCCTTGGGATATTTTGACTTTATGGTGAGTCGTTGCATGGCTGTTTTTGGATGAACTAGGTTGTGTTAGCCATAACTGTTATAACTTAAAGTGAAGTTATGGGTAGACTTTAAGTCGAGAGCATAGTTTGGTTGTTGTAGCCACAAGTGAGTAAAGATACTTGACTATTGTGGAGGCAAGGAAGTGTTGTATAATTGGAGATAACAAAAGGAAAATTTTGTAAAAAACTTTAAGGTCCATGACAAGTGGTATCAAAGCTCAAAAAGTTAGTTCCAAAAAACTGTTCAATGTTATTCATTATGTTTTAGAATGAAGTAGTACGTTAGGGGGCTGATTTGATTGGTTCAAAATAGCTTGGTGATCATCCCTTGGGAATGAAGTCGCTCGGAGAGCTTCGGTGCTCATGGAGGCAACATATAGTAGTATGGGTGTTGGAGTGACCCTTCCATCGACAATAGTCAAGAATGATACTAGCATGTGCTAGAGATTGGATGAAGGTGCATGATAACCTTGAGCACTTTAACCTATTTTTATAGGTTACAATCAATTAAAGAAAAACCTAGCTAGATGTGCCATCATACCTTAGAGTGCATTCCAACCAACTAAAAATTCACAAAATAGTCATAGAGGACATCTTATTGTCCTCGTGCCTTCAAAATGATAAGAAACCAATTATTACAATCCTCTTCAAGGGGGAAACCTCCTTTTACAATTAATACAATGTACAAGCAAATATTTGATGATCTTAACACTATGTCTCCTTAATGTATATATAGGAAACAAATGGTACAATTAAAATAAATGGGACCATGTGAGACTTTAGCATACATAACAGTATAAGAATAGAAATATAATCACTTAATATCTAGGGCTTAATAAGGGGATTTTTGGTTAACATGGGGCTTAACATAACCCTCCCCCTCAAAGAATTGTTGTCGTCTGATCCATGTGGATATTGGTGGTCACCCACCTATTCTAGTTGGACCCTCACCACTATTTCCTTCATTTTTTTTACTTTCCTTTATTGTAGCACAATTTACTATTTTTGGTAGTTATTTAGGTCCTCAACTTCTGGAGCTATTTTGAGGCCCTAAACAACATTTTTTTTGCAAAATTGAATTAGTGATTGCTATTGCAATCACATTGGTAGTTGTAGTCCTCAGAGAGCTCTTCCCAACTAGGTATCATACGTGTCAAACAAAGATAATATGACCAAGTTACGACCCCAGGAAGTTGATTGCCAACTAAACCCAATGGGGCCCATAAACTCTTGGTGTTACATCTCCTTGGGTTAGGGTTTTGGTTGTTTAGGGTTTCCTCTTATTGTTCAATAATAAAAAGGCACTTGGGTCTCATTGTAACTCAGTTCAAAGGCATGTAGTTGCCACATCTCTTTTCAGATATATGTTATCATCACCCAAGCTAGTCTTGTTTGTAAGCATACTTTAGTATTTGAGATTAATGAAATGAACTATTATTTCTACTGCATCTTTGTATTTATGGTTATATCTATAATTTGTTGCGCTCCTATTTAAATTCAGATTAGTGGTATCAGAGCGATTTTCTCTTTCTCTATTTTTCTTTGCATGCCCCCAATGAGGTCGGGAGATAAGGAGTTAAGGCTTGAATTGGTCGAACCTTTGCAAGACCAACCTCAAAAATCCCAATGGCCTCCCATGGTGGATGAAAAGAGAGATGAGGGGGCAAGAGATCCTATCAAAATCTTGGTCGAGGAAGCCCTCAAGTGACAAAGGAATGCGATGATGGACAACTTTGCCTAGATCCTTCAACGGCTACCCATGGACGATGCATCTACTCTCGAAGCACCACACCCTTTAAGATACAAGTTAACTTTGACATTCTCGTATTTGAGGACTAAATAGATGTAGATGTTGTAGATAAATGGTTGCTAGAAGGATATTTTTCTGTTCATGACTCTTCTAGTTAGGAAAGGACCACTTTTGCACTTCTTAAAGCTGCCCCCCAAGTCAAGGACTAGTCGGAAACCTACTGTGAGCAGAAGAATGAAAGAGAACCCTCAATGTTTTCAGCTACACCTACTTGGAATTCATTCCGAGACGCCATCAAGGAGCAGTACTACCCATTCAGGAGCTATGAGGATAAATACATAAAGTGGACCATGCTGCAACAGGGAAGGGACCAAGACATGCCAAATTTTACCAATGTTTTTCATACCCTTCGCACGAAGTTGGGTATCAAGGATTCTGAGAAATATTTGGTAATCAAGTACCGTGATTGCCCACACAGGTACATCCAGGATGACATGGAGTTCTTGGACCTCTCCGCACTCAGCATGACACATCAAGCAGAAGTTTAAACAAAATAAGTGAGACTTTAGATCTGCGAATCTGAAGCAAGGGAAAGGTGCCCCCAAACTATAGAACCAATGAAAAAGTGAAGGCGGGGTGACCCAAGACAACCTATTGAACCCGCAAGAGAAGTACACCACCATGAAGTCAGAGAAGTACATAGGAAAGTTGTGTGAGTTCCATAAGAGCCCTGCTCACAACACAAGTGAGTGTCGGGCCAAGCAGTCTGTGGTGGCTGAGTTGAAGCCTTCAGAATTAGATGCATGTTCAGACCCTAAGTCAGAACCTGACAAGAGGAATGACAAAGAGAAGGATATTATTGATGCGGAGCCTAGCACCACTGTTTCAACCACCAAAATCCAAAAGAATGAGCTCGAAGATCTAGAGGAGGGGGAGTGTCTCTTCCACTCACAAATGTGGATGAAGGGTTCATCCTTACAAATAGTTGTCGATAGTGGGAGCCAAAATAACCTCATTTCAGTAGAGGTCGTGAAGTGGTTGTGTCTACCAACTACACCACACCCGCATCCATACAGTATTGGGTGGCTTCACGAAGGACAAGATCTCCGAGTCAGCCAACTATGCCACCTTCCCTACAACGTCAAGCCTTTCATAGATGACGTATTGTGTGATGTTTCTCCTATTGACATTTGTGTTGTATTATTAGGAAAGCCATACTTATGGAAGTGACATGTTGTATATGAGTCTAGGCCTCGCTCTGTTATCAATTCTTTGGGGAATACATTATACCGGATACCAGAGGTAGCCCCACCTACTGCCACCTCTTTGATATCAGCTAAGAAATGCAGTGAGATCATCTCCTAGACTAGGAAATTTATTTTCTTTCTGGTTCACTCTTAAAGTAAGTGGGATATTGTAGCAACATCCATGGCCCTCTAGAAGGGTTCCTCCATGCAGCAAAAGTAGGTGGATACGGTCATGAAAGAATATAGGGACATCTTCTCCTCACCCAGAGGGGTACCGTTGCACTGTCAAGTCAAGCATTCATTCAATCTGACTCCCAGAGAACCTCTACCCAATGGACCAATATATTGCCACTCCATTGTGGAAAATGCCAAGTACAAGCAGCGACGTGATCAAGATCAGGTGCCACATAAGTTTTAGGTCGGCGACAAAGTCTCGTCGCATTTGCAGAATGAATGACTAACTAGAGCCTATCGGAAACTCAGATCACTCTAATATGGTCCTTACACCATTACCAAGCCTGTGGGAAACAATGTATTTGAGCTCAACTTTCCACCATTCCTTGGCCTGCACCCAATGTTCAATGTAGATCTCCTTCGGTCATACATTCCACTGTTGTTGGACACATCTAAGATTGCAGAACAACTCACACCAATGGAGTTAAATCTAGACTACATGGAGCAGGCTGTAACTGATCAGATCATGGGCACATAGATCAAGAACACTCGCTACTAGAAGATCCAGCTATATCGAGTTGTCAAAGCTTGCCAACTCTTGCAGCAAGACAAATGGCTCACGAGGGATCAAGTTCAACATAAGTTTCCTCATCTCATGGAGGAGCTCAACGCAATGGGGACCATTACTTCCTAAGAGGGGAGGACTGATCCAGGTGGATCTTGGTGGCCACCCTCCTATTCCACATGGACCCTCACCATTGTTTCTTTTAATATTTCAGTTTCCTTAATTGTAGCACAGTTTACTATTTTTGGAAGTTTTTCAAGTGCTGAGGAAATTTCCAAGGCAATCACATTGATAGATATAGTCCTCGGAGAGATATTCCCAATGAGGTATAATACGCGTAAAACAGATATAATATGACCACGTTACGACCCGGGAAGTTGGTTGCCCAATTAACCCCAACGGGGCCCATAAACTCTTTTGGTGTTACATCTCCTTGGGTTAGGCTTTTGGTTGTTTAGGTTTTTCTATTATTGTTCGATTATAAAAAGGCCCTTGAGCCTCATTGTAACTCAGTTCAAACATAGGTAGCATCCACATCTCCTCTCAAAGATAAGCTATTATTGCCCAAGCTAGTCTTCTTTCCATTATATTTGTAGGCATACTTTAATATCTGATATTAATGAAATGAAGTGTTATTTCTATTGCATCTTCGTCCTTATGGCTATATATATAATTTTTTGTTGTTCCTATTTAAATTTGAATCATCATCAACACTTGACTATCTATGAGTGTTTCTACATGAACAACTCATTATCCCATGCTACTTCTTCCACTGGTAGCTTCTTCCATTTGATTAGGTACTCAATAATTTATTGATTTCTCAGTTGCTTAATAATTGTTTCTAAAACTATTTCTAGTTTTAGTAATCTTTCCACTGATTACCTTCTTGTACCCAAAGTGACTCATGTCATGTCTTTTGTGAATAATGTTTTTTGGGTTCAATGGTCCAGCAATATATTTTTAACTATCGAGTGGTCATATTGCAAGAGCTCATCATAACATCTAATGGAATGTGTTTCAATGTATGTGCCTATTGAATGGAGACAATATTGAGAGGGAGAACCAATGATGTAATATACACATAAATCAAAACTAAACTCAAAAATTTTGAGCTCAAAATTTAAACTTCATCGTTTCAAAAGTTTTTTGTTATCGATATTTTGAATAACAATTACACACATATTTCGTATCATATAGATAACATAGAAAAAATACTTAAAATATTAATACATGTTGATCCAAATTTAAATTAAACCACGATCTAAAAGAAAAAGAATGCTCAAAACAAGACAAATATCTCTAAATTTAGGCTTATGTGATCCATATTATAATTATTGAGCTATCTTTTGGTGAAAATTACATGAGAAAGTTTTTGTCGATGTGTTTCAAACCATCTAGTGTGATTCATCATCACAGCAAATATCATTTGAGATAATCCTTTCCCTCTCATGGATAATGCTTTACATTTAACTTTCAATTGCTTTAAATACATGTGGGGTCACCATTCGAATATGAGTGGAGCATTATCTACACGTTTAAACAAAGGTGTCCTATGAAATTGTAAGCAAAGATTTAAAAGCTCATTGTTTTTTTTTTTCATTTAGCTATTTAAATTATCATTCATTCTCTTTGAAAGATGGTTGATGTTTTATGTTAAGAAGCTCCTTCCCTTGTCACTATAAGGTTTAGCTAGACACTTCAAAATTTTACGATAAAGCCGTGAATTCATAACCCGGGGACTTTAATAAACTAAAATCGAAGGTCCCACAAGGACATGCGATCGTCTTATGGGCATGGAGCAGATGTGTTCGTGTGAATGTTGTGGAAGATCTAACTGAGTGGGGAATCAGTATAAGCTCAGAAGACATTAAACTCGTGTTGAAAGTTAGAGTCGATCTGGTCAATCCTCCATCAGAGATCAAAACTCTTTATGCATTTCATTTTTAGGTGTCCCGCTCCATTCACCCAGTTGCATTCCACTAGGGGCATGCCATAATCTGACATAAAAGGTCATGCTAGTCATTTCCCCTCATGTCTGGCTCCTGCTGGCTCAGGTCTTTTGTCAATGATCACTAAAGTCCATGACATTCAAGGTCAGGTCCTTTAATGGAAAAAAGTCATTTTCGATAATTAGGTCTAGGGATCAATCAATTTGGTCTTCAAACATGTCTAATAAAGCCATGCAGGCCAGAGTGAGGCCCTTACAAAGTTATGATTCAAAGATTTTCATCGTCAGGTTGATAGACTTCGACTGTTCTTCAAAACACTGTTTTGAATAAAACTCAAACAGTGTCATTTGTGATAAAATTTTCAAAAAAAAAAAAAAGTCATCAGTTGATTTCTTCAGGTGCAGTCATGGTTTCCGTGGCCAAATGCCCTGTCATGCAATCCTTGCAAAGAGTGCCGAAAATTTCATCATTTCAGCTAAAATTTCAAAGGGAAAGTGAAAACCAGTGTTGCTTTAAGTCAGTGAAAAAGTGTCAAAACATAACATTAGAAAAATGGGTTTTTGGAGAAGAAAAAATTTAACCCATGACTTCAAAGCCTTTATATACAAGTTTCCACCAAAATCAAAGGCATTGTACGAATCAAGTGCATAGGGAAACATTGAAAAGTGTTTGAGAGGCAAAGTGTGTGTTTGGAGTGAGTTGGAGGCAGTTTCCAGGAGTGTGGCGCATACACAAAGGGGTGCGGTGCACACAGAGGGCGCGGTGCACACAGAACCACCCCTCAGTGCATTTTTTCAACGGGCGCGGTGCACACCCAGGGCGTGGTGCACTGGGTTTGGCGTGCGGCGCACACCCACAAAGCGCCGACATCGTGCCAAATCACTTCAAATTGCTTATGAAACCCATCAAATTGATAAGTAGGCTCTATATCACAGCTTTCTTATCAAATTTTATGAATGATATGGTGGTTCCTGGCTATGTTTAATTTCCATAAAACTCACAAAACCAACCACTCAAAGACATCAAAACTATGGTGGCTAGGGTTGCATAATTGTGGTGTTGATGCCAAGGCTCTGTTTTCCTACCATTTTTCCCTCTCCTACCAATTTTCCCTATCCTCCCTTTCTCATTTTTCCTATTTTCCCTACCCTAAAAACACTACCAAACCCTATCCCTATCCCTCCACTCTTTGGTCAACATAACACCCCAAACCCCTACCTTATGAAGACCCCAAACCCTACCTTATCAGATCCCCTAACCCCCCTACATATCCCTAAAAAAAACTTCTCCCCATAACCCCTATTCCTATCACATTACTCCCCTCCTAAAACTCCCTTTTGTGTCATTGTTCCCCTTGGTGGCAGATATCACAAAAGCACCCAGTTTCACACAATCATCAAAGGGCAGCCTAAGTACAGTACAAACAGCAGTCATGGCATCAGAGCATTCATCAGAGTATGAGATGGAGACACAAAGTGACTCATCCTCGAAAGAACAAGCTCCCAGGAGACATCACAAGAGTGGTAAACATGTTAGGGATGAGCCAACTACCCTCACTGAATTGCAAGCATACCCTTTTGCCATGTCATGCTTCCAAAAGCTATCATGTTTTGAATTATTTCAAAGGGTGGCTAATGTTAGAGTTCATCATGAGTTGGCCCATCTATTTGTGATTCACCTACATGGAGCTCAGTCTATCTTGGCCGGGGTCACCTTCACATTGACTCCCGAAACTATCTCAGTGGCAACAAGCATACCAAATGTTGGAGAATAGGGGCATAAGAAAAAGAAGGTGGATAGGCAACACTATGAGCCTTACATTAAGGCCATATTATTGAGGCAACTCACAAGAGTCTTCCCATTCAAATATTTGAAAGATGAGTATGATCCGCTCATGAAATTGATCATGAAGTACTTTAGCTGTGAGGGGAGGTTCTCTCGTCTATATGCCTACCACATCAGGTTGCTCATGCACTTTACCAGGGTGCAGATGATGAACCTCCCATTTTTCATATGCAGGAACATAGAGAGGACGAACACCTTCATGCAGCATAGGACCCCTCAACAGCAGCTTAACATCGTGTATCACTTTTCTCTTACCTGGATTTTGGTGGATCATCAGTTGGGATTGCAGGGCATTACTTGGGAGGACTTCATCTCCTGTGACCTCTTCAGCACGTCACAGGTACTATCAGAGGTAGAGCATGAGATAGGTGGCCCTTCTCATCAGTATGAACACCATTAGACCACGACTATGCCAGTATTTGTGACATATCAGAGAGGCAGTAGGCACTTGTTTGCAGCATAAAAGCAAGTGTTATCTCCACCCGGGGTGGAAGGGGCCTCGCTTCCGGCATCGACTACACAGGTACAGGATAAGGGCAAGAAGCCCATGCAGATGAGGGGCCATCAGGTGAACAGGATTCCGACTTCATCCTCATTCAGGATGATGATGCATATGTGGAGAGTGCCCAACTTAGGATGACCATTCAGTAGCAAAACACGAAGATCCAAGACTTGTCACTCAATTTGGAGAGGGCCAAATACATCATTAGGTATTTGGAGCAGAGGAACAGGCAGCTTGAGGACCACCATGAGATCATGCAGCTGCAAAACATCCATGAGAATCGACAAGCTGCCTAGCAAAGGAGGATCGAGCTCACTACCTTGGAGCAAGAGATCACCAATGACCGTGAGTCTTGGCTCGAGCGTATCAACATCCACCTTGAGAGACTGCTGGAGAAGGCCGACAGAGACAAAACCATACTGAGGAGGATTACAGGGCACAGAACATGAGTGCAAAGGCTCGGATAAGGAGCTTGAAGGCAAAATTGAGCAGAGCAACCAAGAGAAAAAAGAGGCAAAAAGAGCAAGATCAGCTTCAAATCTTGGCTGAAGCCTTTGTGGCTCAACATAGTGCCTCTTAGAGAACCTCCAGCCCAAATTTCAAGAAATTTGGGGCAATTTTAGTCACATGGAAATTTTTTGGTCACAACATAGGTTTTTCCTCCCTGAGGATTAGGAGCTCCAAATTGCAAATGGCTAGCACTTTTGGATTCAGCATGCAAAATCACGACAAGAAATTTGGGCATGATTTGAGTCTCCAGGAGGTCAAAAACACTCAAAAAATGACCTCTCTGCCCCTATTTTGACACACAGGAAGCAGTCTTGGGAGAATGAAGTTTTGGAAGGGCAAATGAGCACCAAATTCAGAAATTCCACTTGGGTTGGAAAGAAGACAGGCTAGGTTTTCGAAAAAGCACACTTGGGCACATTTTGGACTCCTACAGGTACCTCAAAATAGCCTTCAAAGTGGCATGGAAAATGTAGAATTGGGCGTGGCGCATATAGAGAAAAAGGCCAAATTTACCTCCGTTTCGCGAAATTTCAATTCGCGAATTTCTCCAAAGTGGGCCCACTGATCTACACTTCACTTTTTCGGCACATAAGGAAAAATTTAAAGTATTTTCACTAGAGGATGGCTTCTATCCAAGTGGCAAAGGAAGGAAAACGATCACCCAAGCCATTTGTCATTGTTGTAACGCTGCACCTGTAGCTAATGGTTGGCTTTCCATCTCCATTTTGCAATGATTTGAGAAACTCCCCAACTCTTGGTCGTTCTACTTCCTCATGGCATAGTCTATTTATTGTATGCAAACCATTTGCAAAGGGTTGGTTGGCTTGTAATTTCTGGGAGACTGTGGGAAAGAAACTCTGTTTCTTCATTGTATATTTTAACAAAGGATTAATGAAAGGTAGCGACTCTGTTTCATGAGATTCATGTGGTTGTGAGTGTAGAAAATTTGTCTCTTATGTTTCATATGTATTTCGTTATGTTTCACAGTTCATTTCATATTCATTTCCGGTGAAATTTTCTAAGTTAGATAAGGTAGAATTCATTTTTATTGCTCTGCCTATGGGAAAATTTCATGTTCAGTGTTCCTCCTCTATTGAAAAGGATTCATGTACTTCTGCCCTTTTCACCCTCCTAAATAGTATCTCCATTCCGCGTTATTTCAAACTAAATTGCTAGACTTTCTGCCTGTCTTGCCTCACGAAGTAATCTGTGCCTTTGTATTAAATTCTCTACTCATTACTATCCATTGGTCCCATACCATCCCAGAAACACAGTCATTCATAAAACCCGCTTCTTGTATACATATTCACTTACTAGCCTAAGATCAATGTTTCACAGTAAGTCATCTCAGACCATATCGTTTTAAGTATTCACTGAGCGTGACTCAGAGAGAGCCCTCTCCTGTTCTGGTAGGGCTAGATACCAGACTAAGCGTGGTTTGTGGTTACCCTGAATTTTTCCTTCCTTCAGCCTAAGGCGGATTTAGGTGCTAACATAGTGGCAACTCCACTGGGGACACAAAATCAATCCCCTTACCTCTCGATAATTCTAAGCTCCCGGATAATAAGTTTAGGATTGGATAGGCTGAGTAAGTTGGTTGTGTCCTTTGATTTTTCTCAATAGCACATTGGCTTTTAGAAGATATACCAGAGCTAATCCAGATCCAAGTCCTCCACACATCTACGAAAATCCCAATTTGATTTCAAGAATTCGTCATCAAGAAAGCTCTATATCTCCCGTGTTCAAATCCCATTCATGCCCAAACATTTTTGAGTATCTTGAAGAGCTAGAGTTTGATGAGCAGTTTGAACTATCATTGTTTCAAACCAAATCCGAAAGGGCGGTTGACTCTACTGTCCACAATCCATAGTTCCTTGTAGACTTGGAGACGGAAAGGGCTAACCGTTCAATTGATAATTACATCGTAGCACAGCTTCAAACTCCAATTGCTAGTCCGTTACAAACTATGCACACTCCTCCAACACCTCCGAGGCCAAATCCACCAAGAGTGATGGCTGCCCGTTTTTCACCCCTTGTTCTGCCTCAAGTTTTAGATGATATGCCTGTAGATTACTAAAGCAAAATCCCATTTTTTTATGGCATTCCTAACAGCATTACTTCTCAGCAACATGTGGACAGAATGGCAGATTTCTATGAACTTCATGAGATCGATGCGGAGAATGTGGCAATGAGACTCTTTGTACAGACATTTGCAGGTGAAGTGCGGAAATGGTTCATAGGTTTGTCGGCTACACGTATCGCTACCTTGGCTGACCTACAAAGGCAATTTTTAAACCATTGGGAAGTGAAAAGGAATCCTCTTCAAATTTTGGCTGAATATGAGCAAATCAAAAGAAATGTTGGTGAGTCAGTCCAAGACTATTGCATTAGATTCAATTCAGTTTATAACGAAATTCCAGATCATCTAAGGCCACCTGTGGGAATAGCCATGGTGAAGTTCCCAGATGGTTTTGATGCTGACATGGCTTATCAATTAAGAGAGAGAGAACCGGCCACAATGGAATACATGCAGAAGATAGCGGTCAGCATTGAAGCAAATCTGCTAACCAAAAGGGCTAGAGCAAAAGCAGAAAAGCAGGTCACTGTAAAGGAAGAATCTTCCAATGTAGATCAGCTACTTCAGAAGGTGGAGCGGATGCTTGAAAGGGTGAAGCTTGACAAACCTGAGCCACAAGTTAGAAATCCTAAATTTCATTGTCAGCAACAACCACAATATAGAATAAGACAGAGAGAGCATCGAGCCCAAGAGTAGACTACACAACAACCAGTTCAAACACCTTTGCAACAAAATTTTGTGCATGGACCGGACTCAGATGAGGACGGGAATATAATAGGTGAAGAAAAACACCTCTTTACTCCTGACGATTTTCCTATTTATTTCACTAAGGATGAGGAGTATGCAGAAAGTTCAGCTATACTCAAAGACGTAGATTTCATTCTAGCAAATGACACCATCTTGGAGGAAGAATCATATGAGTACCAAAGAGGCTATATGAATGCTTTGTCTACCCAATAGCAGCGATATTCACTTAGAAACAGAGATGTGCCAGTCAAACCAATTCAGAAAAGGAAGGAGGTTGAAGCATCAAAGAATGATTCATCGGTTGCACAAAGGAAGGGAAAGGAGGCGGTTGATCCGGAGAGCAGCAAATCACCATCAGCAGAAAAATCACATCAACAAGTTGCATCGAAAGAAAAGAATAGGAAAGAAATCCCAGTCAAAGAGGTAGAAAAGATTCCCGCTTTTAATTTAGAGAATGAGATTTATAAACTAAAGGTATCCATTCCCTTGATTGAAATAATGAGCAACAACAGTTATAGAGGGCAGGTATCTAAAATGTTGAATTTGGACCCAATGTCCGACATGGTGAATGCCGAAGATGATCAACCTGAAATGATTTTTGGGCCAGCATCGAATGGTGAGTCTCCTGATAGTGATGTGCCGCCCTTTTATATCAGTTTAAGATTGCATGACTTTGTGTTACACAATGCCATGTTTGATTCTGGAGCTTCTCACAATCTCATGCGCAAGGCTATCATGGATAAGCTTGGTCTGGACATCACCCAGCAATATCATGATCTCTATTCATTTGATTCCAACAGAGTAAGATGTATAGGACTCATCAAAGACTTGGTTGTGATTCTAGATCAGATCCCAATGAAGAATGTTTTGATGGATGTTGTTGTAGCAGATATTCCTCCTAGGCTTGGCATGCTTCTTTCCAGGTCTTGGGTAGCTAAATTTAAAGGGACACTACAGCTAGATTTCTCCTATGCAACGATTCCAGTGTTCGAACAAATGAGGAAATTGTATCGGGAACAAAAAATGAAATACATGATCACAAGCAAGGAGAAACCAATAAATCATCCAATTAATTAAGTACATACACATTTAGAGTCTTTTTTTTGTATTCAGATAGTTTCAATGATATCGATAGTCAGTTAGTAGAAGCAGATGATATTCCAGAAATAACAGAAAATTTCAGAGGAGTTTTAAAGAAAGAAGAACAAGAACAGTAGAACATTGTTGAGCAATCAGCTGAAAGTAATGGACAGCAAGTAGACAAGGTACAACAAATAGATTTCCAGCACTTGCAAGAGGAAGAAGATTTTTGGACAATGGATTTCGATGGAGCAGTCATAAATGATGGCGTTGGAATTCGAATTTGGGTACGAAGTCCTTTCTCTGCCCCGAACAAAGTGCCTAGTAACGTGCGGGTATGCTCTTACAAGTTGGCTTTTGAGTGTTCAAACAATGAAGCTGAGTATGAAGCTCTGATTGTTGGTCTAAAGATTCTGAGAAAGTTGAATGCTAAGAGGAGTTCAGTATATGGCGACTCCGAATTGGTGATTAAGAGGGTCAGAGGCAAATATCAAGCAAATCATCCTAGGATGCGGGCTTACCGTGATGTAGTTCTAGACATCCTAAAATTATTTTCAGAATACAGCTTGACATGTGTGCCTCGTATACAAAATAGTATTTCTGATTCCCTTGCTAAGGCAGCAAGTAGTTTGAAAATCCCAATGAACTCCAGCAATAAATTTGAAATCCATGTCAAGCATCATCCAACCGTTCCAAACAATCAAAGATGTTGGCAAGTCTTCCAAGATGATGAGGAGATTGATGATTTTATGCAAAACAAAGGCAAGTTCAAAGAGACCTCAATTGATGTAGAAAATGACGATGGTAAAGGGAATGGTACAGATGAGGTGCAGATCAATCAGATAGACGTGTTGCAGCTGAAGAATAACATTATTCCTAAAGGCTTGATACCTTTAGAGGAACTCTTTGATCAAAATGATGTAGCGCACAAGCCAACATTGTAGCCAACAGAAAAGGGTGTGGAAGAGGTCAATATCGGAACAGTTGTTGATCCTAAATTGGTAAAATTGTCTAAAGCATTACCACCAAAGATCATGGACAAATATATCAGTTTGATATCTTCATTTGCAGATGTGTTTGCTTGGGACTATTATGACTTAAAGACATATGATACCAATATAATTCAGCACACTATACCTATCAAGCCTAATCAAAAACCATTCAAACAGAAGTTGAGAAGGCTGAATCCCAAGTTACTGCCATCTATTGAAAAGGAGATAAACAGGTTGTAAAAATCAGGGATCAATGTTCCGATCATATTTTCAGATTGGATCTCTAACTTGGTGCCCGTACAAAAGAAGATAGGTGAGATTCACTTATGCATTGATTTTAGAAATCTCAATAAAGTTTCATTGAAAGACAACTATCCACTACCCAAAATGGACCATATACTTTAGCGAGTAGTGGGAGAATCTCGTGCAATGGACATGGCTTTTGCGAATGAGAAAGATATCTTTTTGGTTGTGTATCTGGATGATTTGACAGTGTTTTCCAAATCTAATGAAGAGCACATGTACCATCTAAAAACTGTCTTCCAAAAGTGCAGAAAATATGGCTTGTCACTGAATCCGAAGAAGAGCTTGTTCGCCATGGAGGAAGGCAAACTACTCAGGCACATTATCTCAAAAGATGGCATTC
>APFE030658776.1:62668-76930 GCA_000404065.3 Pinus taeda
GGTGGATCATCACTTGGGATTGCAAGGCATTGCTTGGGAGGACTTCATCTCCTGTGACCTCTTCAACACTTCACAGGTACTATTAGAGGCAGAGCATGACATAGGTGCTCCTTCTCATCAGTATGAGCAACATGAGACCACAACTATGCCAGTATTCGTGACATATCAGAGAGGTAGTAGGCACTTGTTTGCAGCAGCAAAGCGAGTGTTATCTCCACCCGAGGTGGAAGGGGCCTCGCTTCTGGCACCGACTACACAGGGACAGGACAAGGGCAAGAAGCCCATGCATGACGAGGGGCCATCAGATGAACAGGAGGCCGACTTCATCCTTATTTAGGATGATGATGCAGATGTGGAGAGTGCCCTAATTAGGATGACCATTTAGGAGCAGAACACGGAGTTCCAAGACTTGTCACTCAATTTGTGGAGGACCAAATGGATCATCAGGTATTTGGAGCAGAGGAACAAGCAGCTTGAGGACCAGCATGAGATCATGGAGCTACAAAACATCCGTGAGAATCGACAAGCTGCCCAACAAAGGAGGATCGAGCTCACTACCTTAGAGCAAGAGATCAACAATGACCATGTGTCTTGGCTCAATTGTATGAACATCCACCTTGAGAGACTGTTGGAGAAGGCCGACAGAGACAAAACCATACTGAGGAGGATGGTTTATCATTACAGGGCACGGAACATGAGTGCAAAGGCTCGGATAAGGAGCTTGAAGGTAAAATTGAGCAGAGCAACCAAGAGACAAAAGAGGCAAAAAGAGTAAGATCGACTTTGAATCTTGGCTGAAGCCTCTGTGGCCCAGCATAGTACCTCTTAGAGAACCACCAGCCCAAATTTCAAGAAATTTGGGGCAATTTTGGTCACATGGAAATTTTTCGGTCACAACACAGGTTTTTTCTCCCTGTGCGCCGCGCCACTGGCGTGGTGCTGAGGATTGGGAGCTCCAAATTGCAAATGGCTTGTATTTTTGGATTCAACATGAAAAATCATGACTACTGGTGCTTGGACAAGAAATTTGGGCATGATTTGAGTCTCCATTCAGAGAGCTCAATTTCTACTAGTGGGTAAGCAAGTGGTGTAGTGGCTATAACCACCCTCCAAAATTTTCCCTTACCTTCATTTTGGATCCTCCCTACCAACCATCCTTAGCAGCATGTCTTGCATTATCAAGCACATCAGCTTCAACTGTTTCATAGAGTCTTGTCAACTTGTGTATGCAAGCTTGTTCCACATCATTCATAGCTTGATTTCTGGACTTAGTTTTAGTTGTTGGTTGAGTAGCTACCTCTGGGAATTTTTCATTTCCAGAGGGGAACCAACCTTCCCTCTATTAATTTCACAAACCCAGTTGGACACCTAGCTGGGCTCCAAAATTGCACAATTGTTTCTGACTGTTTTCCTCTCAAAATTGCACAATCATCCCACAATAGTTTCTCAGCCTAGAAATAGTGCAATTCTGTGCTGTAGTCATCGGCTACTCCAAGAAATTGTGCAATCCCTCTTGACAACCAACCCAACAGCTACTAGAAATTGCGCAATTCTTCTATAAAAGGTATCCTCCTTATACATAATGTTTTAAACCATAATTTTAGGCCATGATGTATATCAAAATTTGGTTCATTTTAAGCAGGATTAAATGTGAAGATCATTGGCCCCAAACATACGAAAAGTTAATAAAATTTTCCCTAGAGGCAATTTGAATTGTTGTTATCTTTGGAAGTGCAAGAAATGCCCTGAACATTTTCAAATTTGTTTATCCTTTTAAATATGTAGCTACAAAGATGTAACATATTTATTTATTTAGCAGGGTTCTGAGTTCTTTTATTTTATTCCAATGATTTTTTTTGTAATTAATTATTGTAACAACCATAACCATAAAAAAAAAAAAAATTCCATTTACCTCATCGCCCGTATGCTGTCATTTCAATCGGTTCATAAATATTTACACAAGATATAATTATGCATAGAATATAACATGTCAAACTTTATTCGCAATTCATTATTACTATAGTTTACGGGTGATCACTATGCGTTTTGCGGAACAGTGTACGTTTGTTCCAACACACATGTGATTTGTTTTGATATATTGTATTATTCACACATTGATTGTTGTACCACGCCAGGTATTGTTGACGCCGGCATTTCCATTATACGCTTGTACATTTGATTTCACCGATCTTTCCTGAGGCCTGGGTACATATCTCAGTTACACCTGGCGCACAGGTGATTCACCTCGGCCAAGCTCCAGATCAGAGCACTAACTCCGTCACCAACCCAAGGTATGAGCCTTTGTTGCATGGCTCCGGCGTGCTGTAAATTGGCGGGCAGACCTCGATCATCCAATGGTGGAGATCGAGGGTCATGCTGTGGCCATCGATCGCGCTCCAGGTGGTGTACCCTGGTACAGAGGATATTATGTTCGCTCTTTGGGCTTTGTTTCATTCTTCATTCGTTTTTCCTCTACTGCATATCACGACTGGTAACGCCGAGCTCAGACTTTCACCATACATGGCATCTTTTCCGGCAAATTTCCTTGGCTCCAGCGCGCAGGTAAATTTATAACTTCTTGCCAAAATGTAATTATGCTATTTCTTTCTCACTGATTGTTATATGAACTCATTTCAAATTTATTTTACAAGCGGTGGGTTCGGTGTAGGATTTACATGACCTGGCTTAGCCTGCTATTCGGCTATGGCGATAAGCATTTGATACGGGTATACATTTAACCCGTAGAGTTGCTTACAGTCTTTTCACTCCTTGCATTCTAGGGCGTCATTTCTCTTTTAATTATTATGCGGTCTCCCTCATGCTGTTAAGGAGTATTCCAACACATTCGGTGTTTATTATGCAAGCGAATGTCTTTGTGTTTGAGTGAAAGGTTTTCCTCTAAAGGCCGCTCGACTATTGTCGGCAGTCCTGTGTTTCATATTGAAATGGGTTTGACTCTGTGACATGTATGGCTATTACCAAGACTCGAACCCTGGTTCCGGGTTCCTGTTATCATAGTTTATTCTGCTCCTTATTAAATTATTGCATTTTTTTATGGACGATGAATATTTCTGTAAGTGGAATCGGTCGTGGCTGTATAACTGTAATTTTTGGACAGTGATATTATCTATGCTTTACTATTGCACGACTTATGTGTCTCCTTATTTATAGTTTTGGCATTGTTTTCAACTTATCCACGGTATTGTTACTTCTCGCTTTAATGGTTTAAGCAATTCCTTCGACCTCCTGTCCCCAGGCATTGCTCCTTACCACACATTCATTCATAAAGCTCTCGGTCACCGGCCGCTGCGGGGTTATACCCTCTTGGCTTGTGGTGCCGATCATTGGGGCTCACTTGTTCTTACGGGTCGCCTCTTTGCGAGGCCTCTTACCCGATGCGAACAAGAAGTTATGTCCTCAACACATTCTTGACATTGATGTCGATTTTCTTCTGCTAACACAGTTTTGTTCCTGAATAACTAATTTTGTTGCATAAGGTTATTCTGACTGATATGAGTCATTTTCCCCAACTGGGTACTGTGGCTATGTATATATTTTCTACAGGAATTTTTGAATGCATTAGATGTTAACTATTTCATATGAAGGGGCTTTCGGTAAATTGCATTAATCGCTCTTCTTGTGAATATATATATATAGATAATGCCAAAAGGGTTCTTCGATAATTCGAATGATTCGTCTTTCTTGAAAATATATATATGATAGTGTCGAAGTTACTCTAGTTCTTGGTTGATACACAGCGGATTCATAATGTAACTGTCTCTGTTTTACTGAGATTGGAAACTATTTGTTTTGCATCGTAACAGCTTCTTTTTTAATACTTAAGCTATCCAGAAACCAGTAAGAATATATTATCCATAATATTCATACTGTGAACACATTTGCTTTTCAATATTTTAAGCGAAATAAAAAGTCAAGTTTTGTTCTTTCTAACTGTTCCATACCTGAATAAAAATATACGCTTTAGCGATAAGCTTGCTTTCCTCCCAACCTTAGGAAGTCCTCCATGACTTTCCACCCCCAAGCTCATCTGTAGGAATCTTATTTCATCTGCAGCTCTCTGTTGTCAACAGAGCACCGCTACCCCACCAGACATAGCGGTTCTGGAGAGTTTTCCTCTCTTCCGAGATCTATCTGGTCCTCACCAGACGTAGCTGCTTTTGTTTTCACAACAATCTTTTTCTTCCTTTCCCCTCTTGCCATCTGATCTCTACCAGACATAGCAATTTCTTTCATAGGGGTCTCAACTGTCCCCAGAGGTAGTTAGGGTTTTCCCCTTTTTCCTTGACAGATGTCAATTCTTATTCATACAGTTTAACTGTAAACATACATATATCTTTTCTTTTCAAAGAAAATATCCTTGTAAATCTCTTCTCATAAAACTATATTCATGCTAGCTACTTCTCTTGCAACTTAAATAAATTACCAAGTAATCCAACTAACATGATTAGTCAATTCAACCATATGAGTTATTGACACTCAGTTTTACCATCAAATCATATTGTTTCAACTATTGCAATTTATTTGCAAATTATCTAAGTTTACCAGGGGCGTTACATCTCTCCCTCCTGAAAGTCAACTTCGTCCCGAAGTTGTTCACCCAGAAATAATTATGGATATACTTTTCTCATATTCTGTTCATCTTCCCAGGTGGTCTCATTCGGTCCGAAGTGCTGCCACTGCACTTTAACCTGGGTGATGGCTCACTTCCGCAGCACGACCCTTCTCGGATCTAATATGCTCACTGGCTCGACCAAAAATTCTCCTTCCGGTTCCACCTGAAACACACATTAATTAGATCAGTTTTATTCTTGTCATTTAATTAATTTCATGTTGCCCTTAGATTCATTCTTACCTGAATATCTTTCCAGCTAATTATGTGTTTAGGGTCATAGATGTATTTCTTTAGTACTGACACATGAAACACATTATGAACTCTGATATAGCTGGGTAGGGCTAATTGCGAAGCCACTGGCCCAATCCTGGCCAAAATTTGGAAAGGACCACAAAAGCGAGGTGCTAGTTTGGCACAGCCACTCCACTGCAATGTACTTTTCCTTGGCCGAATTCTTACATATACGTGTTCCCCCACCTGAAATTCTTTCAGATTTCTTTTCCGATCCGCATAGCTTTTTTGTCTGTCCTGAGCTACCTTCAAGTTAGCCCGTACTTTCTTAACCATCTGTTCCATTTCCACTAGCATTTCTGGTCCTAATACAAGCTTATCTTCGGGCCCACTCCAACTGGATGGGGTACGACATTTTCGCCCATAGAGTACTTCAAATGGACTCATATGCAAAGATGCATGATAGCCATTGTTATAGGCAAATTCTACTAGGTGTAGGTACTCCTCCCAATGACTCGGTTGCTGCATTACATATGATCTCAGCATGTCTTCAACTACTTGATTTACCCGCTCCGTTTGGCCATCGGTTTGCGGATGATAAGCAGTACTGAAATTCAGTTGGGTTCCCAACCCTTCAAATAAAGTCCTCCAAAAGGCCGATGTGAAATTAACATCACAATCAGATATTATGGTTTTGGGCAAACCATGGAGTCTAAAGATGTTCTGCATAAAAATGTTTGCTACTTGAGCTACCCTGTAACTAGATTGTACGGGGATGAAGTGGGTTGACTTGCTGAGTTTGTCCACTAAGACCATGATAGAGTTGTTACCCTTCTTGGACTTGGGTAATCCAATGATAAAATCCATGGTGATAACTTCCCATTTCCATTATGGTATAGGTAGAGGTTGCAACAGCCTTGCAGGGTGTTGATGTTCTACCTTAACCTGCTGGCATTCTATACACCGAGCTAGGTAGTCAATTACTTCCTTCTTCATTCCAGGCCAGTAACACTCTTTCCGGAGAGCAGGAATGAAATTTTGGTACCCCGGGTGTCCTGCATAAGGACTCTTATGGTACTCGTCTAAAATCCTTTTCTTAACTTCCGCTTGATTGGGTATGTATATTCTTTTCTTGTACTACAAAATGCCCGGAGCTTTTAACTCATACCCTTGCTGTCTTAGATGACTGGCTACTTCCTGCACTTGCCGCTTCTTCTACTGGTATTCCGGGTCTTGTTCAGCCACTTGTTTGATTTCTTCATGAAAAGTAGACCACCCCTTGCTAATAGCAATTTCATATAAACAATGCATTTTCCGACTTAAAGCATCAACCACTCGATTTTCCTTCCCCTTCAGGTGTTTAATTTCGAAATCAAATCCACTCAGGAAATCCACCCACCGAGCCTATCTTGCGTTTAAGGTGGGCTGACTAAAGTAGTTGGTCAGGCTGTGATGGTCCATCAGCAGCAAGAATTTCCTTCCCAAAAGGTAGTGACGCCACATCTTTAGCGCATGCACAACAGCTGTTAATTCTAAGTCATACGCCGAATATTTCTGTTCATGTTCTTTCAACTTCCTGGATTCATATGCGACCACTTTTCCTTCCTGCATTAATACACCTACTACTCCCTCTTTACTTGCATCCGTACAGACCGTATAATCTTTTTCCGGGTCTGCGATGCTCAATATAGGGGCAGTGGTAAGCAAATGTTTAAGCTGCTCAAAACTTTGCTGGCATTCTGCAGTCCACTTAAAAATTCTTCCTTTCTTTTGTAAGGAGGTGATGGGGTGTACGACCCAGGAGAATCCTTCAACAAATCGGCGATAGTACCCTGCCAACCCCATGAAGGATCTTATGTCTGCCACATCCTTCGGTATTGGCCATTCCATTATGGTCCTGATCTTTTCAGGATCCACCGCAATGCCTTCCTTAGTTATGATGTGTCCCAAATACTGGATCTGTTCTTTGTAAAAATCACATTTTCTATACTTTGCGTACAGTTGATGTTCTCGAAGTGTTTACAGCACCAATCTGAGATGTTTTTCATGTTCTTGGATGTTCCGGGAATATATTAGTATATCATCAATGAAGATTAACACAAACTTATCCAAATATTTATGAAAGACACTATTCATGAGACACATAAATGTCATTGGTGCATTAGTCAATCCAAATGGCCACACCACGAACTCATAGTGCCCATAACGGGTGCGGAAAGCAGTTTTAGCTACATCCTCTTCCTTAATTCTGATTTGATGGTATCCGGATCTTAAATCAATCTTTGAGAACACCGTGGCTCCCTTCACTTGATCGAATAATTCATCGATCCGGGGCAGCGGATACTTATTCTTGACTGTTAATTTATTCAATTGTCGATAATCGATGCACATACAGAACGTTCTGTCCATTTTTCTGACGAACAATACAGGAGCTCCCCATGGAGATACACTCGGACGAATGTATTTTTTTTCCAATAATTCTTGTAATTGCATCTTTAGTTCTATTAGTTCAGGTACACTCATTCAGTATGGTGCTCGGGATACCAGGGCTGCACCAGGTACTAGTTCTATGGTGAAATCCAGATTTCTTTTTGGCGGTAATCTTGGTATTTCCTCAGGAAATACATCTGCGAAATCGCGTACTACTGGTATGTTTTCCAAGGCACTCTCATTATGCTCAAAACTAGTGAATCCCACTTGAACCGCATATATTTGACACTTTTTCCTAATACACTTAGCTAACAGCAGTGATTGGCCGCACTTGTACAAGCTTAAGGATGCCTTGAATTTCTTGTTGATTCCCCAGTTCATCCTGATAAGATATTATTTTTGTTTTGCAGTTTATGACAGACCACCGCTTTTCCAACCAATCCATTCCGACTAGCACGTCATATGATCCCAGAGGAAGTACGTTCAATTTGGTGGTCACGATCTGACCAGCAATTTTTAATGGGCAACTGCTGACCTTGGCCAGCACTCGCCTTTTTGCTCCTGTGGCGAGCTGGACTACCATGGTTGTTTAAATTTAGTAAGCTGCAGTTTACAATTTTCCACAATCTTGGGGCTAACATAACTCAATGTAGCACCTGGGTCAACCAAAACAGAAACAGTTTTATCAAAAATCTTACCTTCAAATTCTATCATTGTTGGTTGATAATCAGCTTGCCGGTCCTCCAGAGCTGCGTTTATTCTTGGCATCGACCGAGCCACCTCTCCTACAGTAGAGGCTTCATAAACCTAAGACACTTGATCGTTGTTCCTCCGATGAGGACAATTTTTAATATAGTGTGGTCCTCCACAACCCCAACATTGAACTGGCATCCTGGTTGTCCCTCATTATCAACTTTACCCAGCGATTCACTATTTCTGGATTCATTAGGTGGCTTAAGTCGGAGCTGATTCCTGGATTGGTTTCTTCTGTTAGAACCCTCTACAGATCCTCTACTAAAATTGCTCTGAACTCCCTTGTTTCCCATAACCGTTCTGCTATTCCTTTTATCCATCCATCGCTTTCCCACACCTTCTCCTTTTTGCTTATTCTGCTGGAAGCATATTGGGCCTTTTTGTATTACCTCATCCATGGATTTCGGATTGTCAAATTCAATCCTCTCCCGCATTTCTTGAGGAAGACTGCTAATAAATCGTTGTACCTTGGCCTTCTCCTCCCGAATATATGGTACATATCGGAGTAGAGATGTGAATTTGGTGACGAACTCGTCCATGGTCTGCTGTCCAAGTCGCAGATCATGGAATTCTCTGGCCTTTTCATCGTAGAATCGTTCAGTCAGATACTTTTCTTTAAAATATCTCTGAAAAGTTTCCCAGGTGATGTCTTGCTCATTCACCCCCCGTATCATCTTTACTTCCTCCCACCATAATGTTGCCTTGGCTTGCAACTGAAAAATAGCTAACTGTGCTTGAAGATGATGGTCATATTCATAAACCTGAAAGTATTTGTTCATATTAATCAACCAAGCTTCTGCAGCTTCTTCTGATTCTCCATCAAAGTGAGGTGGTTTGATTTTTCGAAACTCTCCCTATAACTCCATTCGTTGTCTCTTGGAGGCTTGATGTTCAAAAGCATTATCAGATTTTTCTCCTCGAGCCTCAGCCCTTCCTTCTGTTTCTTCCTATTTAGTATAGTATCCTTGTTCCTTCGGTAACCGTGTTTGTTCCGGACTAGGATGGGGTTGGTGTTGATTCTGTTTATCTGACAAGCTTTTCAGGATCCTTTTCTGTTCCATGGTTAATCTGGCATTATCTTCGCGCAGTCAAGCCATTTCATCCTTCAGTTCCTGTACGGTTTCCAAAATGGTCAAATTGGTGTTGCGTGCCTCTTCCCCCAGTTGCACCCATAATTCTGGGTTTCTTTGAGGAGGGGTAACATGATCCACATTCCCATGAGGTGCACTGCTGGTTCTTCTCATGTTCTGAAATCACCTGATTTCAAATTCAATACATTTCATGGATATATATATATACTCAATTCATACACAGTTACTTGTTTGCTGGAATAGGAAAAAAAAAAAAATATGTATATCTTTATTACTATATTTATTGTATTAGCCCAAGGTCATAGTGTTGTGAACTTGGCTCTCATACCACTTGTAACAACCATAACCATAAAAAAATTTAAATTCCATTTACCTCATCGCCCGTATGATGTCATTTCCACCAGTTCATATATATTTACACAAGATATAATTATGCACAGAATATAACATGTCAAACTTTATTCGCAATTCATTATTACTATAGTTTCCGGGTGATCACTATGCATTTTGCGGAATGGTATACGTTTGTTCCAACACACATGTGATTTGTTTTGATATATTGTATTATTCGCACATTGATTGTTGTAGCACGCCAGGTATTGTTAATGCCGGCATTTCCATTATACGCTTGTACATTTGATTTCACCGATATTTCTTGAGGCCTGGGTACATATCTCAGTTACACCTGGCGCACAGGTGATTCACCTCGGCCAGGCTCCAGATCAGAGCACTAACTCCGTCACCAACCCAAGGTATGAGCCTTTATTGCATTGCTCCGGCGCGCTGTAAATTGGCGGGCAGACCCCGATCATCCAACAGTGGAGATCGAGGGTCATGTTGTGGCCGTCGATAGCGCTCCAGGTGGCGTACCCCGGTACAGAGGATATTATGTTCGCTCTTTGGGCTTTGTTTCATTCTTCATTCATTTTTCCTCTGCTGCATATCACGACTAGTAACACCGAGCTTAGACTTTCACCATACATGGCATCGTTTCTGGCAAATTTCCTTGGCTCCAGCGCGCAGGTAAATTTATAACTTCTCGCCAGACTGTAATTATGCTATTTCTTTCTCACTGATTGTTATATGAACTCATTTCAAATTTGTTTTACAGGCGGAGGGTTCATTGTAGGATTTACACGACCTGGCTTAGCCTGCTATTCGGCTATGGCGATAAGCATTTGATACGGGTATACATTTAACCCGTAGAGTTGCTTACAGTCCTTTCACTCCTTGCATTCTAAGGTGTCATTTCTCTTTTAATTATTATGCGGTCTCCCTCCTGCTGTTAAGGAGTATTCCAACCCATTCGATGTTTATTATGCAGGCGGATGTCTTTGTGTTTGAGTGAAAGGTTTGCCTCTAAAGGCCGCTCGACTGTTGTCAGCAGTCCCTTGTTTCATATTCAAATGGGTTTGACTCTGTGACATGTATGGCTATTACCGAGACTCGAAACCTGGTTTCGGGTTCCTATTATCATAGTTTATTCTTCTCCTTATTAAATTATTGCAGTTTTTTATGGACGATGAATATTTTTGTAAGTGGAATCGGCCGTGGCTGTATAACTGTAATTTTTGGACAGTGATATTATCTATGCTTTACTATTGCACGACTTATGTGTCTCCTTATTTATAGTTTTGGCATTGTTTTCAACTTATCCACGGTATTGTTACTTCTCACTTTAATGGTTTAAGCAATGCCTTCGAACTCCTGTCCCCAGGCATTGCTCCTTACCACACATTCATTCATAAAGCTCTCGGTCACCGGCCGTTGCAGGGTTATACCCTCTTGGCTTGTGGTGCCAATCATTGGGGCTCACTTGTTCTTACGGGTCGCCTCTTTGCAAGGCCTCTTACCTGATGCGAACAAGAAGTTCTGTCCTCAACACATTCTTGACATTGATGTCGATTTTCTTCTGCTAACACAGTTTTGTTCCTAAATAGCTAATTTTGTTGCATAAGGTTATTCCAACTGATATGAGTCATTTTCCCCAACCGGGTACTGTGGCTATGTATATATTTTCTACAGGAATTTGTGAATGCATTAGATGTTAACTATTTCATATGAAGGGGCTTTCGGTAAATTGCATTAATCACTCTTCTTGTGAATATATATATATAGATAATGCCAAAAGGGTTCTTCGATAATTCGAATGAACGTCTTTCTTGAAAATATATATATGATAGTGCCAAAGTTACTCTAGTTCTTGGTTGATACACAGCGGATTCATAATGTAACTGTCTCTGTTTTACTAAGATTGGAAACTATTTGTTTTACATTGTAACAGCTTCTTTTTTAATACTTAAGCTATCTAGAAACCAGTAAAAATATATTACCCATAATATTCGTACTGTGAACACATTTGCTTTTCAATCTTTTAAGCGAAATAAAAAATCAAGTTTTGTTCTTTCTAACTGTTCCATACCTGAATAAAAATATACGCTTTAGCGATAAGCTTGCTTTCCTCCCAACCTTAGGAAGTCCTCCACGACTTTCCACCCCCAAGCTCGTCTGCAGGAATCTTATTTCATCTTTAGCTCTCTATTGTCAACAGAGCACTACTATCTGGTCCCCACCAGACTTAGCGGTTCTGGAGAGTTTTCCTCTCTTCCGAGATCTATCTGGTCCTCACCAGATGTAGCTGCTTTTGTTTTCACAACAATCTTTTTCTTCCTTTCCCCTCTTGCCATCTGATCTCTACCAGACATAGCAATTTCTTTCATAGGGGTCTCAACTGTCCCCAGAGGTAGTTAGGGTTTTCCCCTTCTTCCTGGACAGATGTCAATTCTTATTCATACAATTTAACTGTAAACATACATATATCTTTTCTTTTCAAAGAAAATATCCTTGTAAATCTCTTCTCATAAAACTATATTCATGTTAGCTACTTCTCTTGCAACTTAAATAAATTACCAAGTAATCCAACTAACATGATTAGTCAATTCAACCATATGAGTTATTGACACTCAGTTTTACCATCAAATCATATTGTTTCAACTATTGTAATTTATTTGCAAATTATCTAAGTTTACCAGGGGTGTTACAGTTATCATGTTTCGCTTTTTTTGATAATAAAAAATTAGAAATTTAGGTGTACAAAACTACAAATAGTTGTATATTTGAGAGAGTTCCCTCATTTTCAAGAGGCTTGCAAATGTGCTCATTTATACTTTTAAGTATGTGACTACAAAGATGTAGCATATTTATTTCTTTAGTACGATTTCCTGTTATTTTATTTTGTTCCAATGATTTATTTTGATAATTAGTTGTCTTGTTTGGATCTTGTTGAGAATTGAGCATTTAGGTGTACAAAAACACAAATATTTCTATATTCTAGATAATGCCTTTTTCTTAATGGGCTTGCAAATATTCTCATTTATATTTTAAATATGGAACTTCAAAGTTGTAACATATTTATTTATGTATCAGTTTCGGAGTTCTTTTATTTTGTTCGAATGATTTGTTTTGTGTAATTGGTTATCGTGTTTGGATTTTGTTGAAAATTGAAAATGTAGGTGTACGTAACCACAAATATTTTATATTTGAGAGAGTGCTCTTGTTTTCAAGGGGCTTGCAAAACATCATTTGATATTTTCATAGTGATAGCAAATTAAAATAACAATTTACTATTTCAACAAAACATACCCCAATTTTTAAGAGTAAAATGGCAAGAGACCGATCTATAATGCTAAGAGATTGATCTGCCATCGAGCTGTAAGGAAATTCATTAAGATGCTTATGCATCTACATTAGTTGGATCACCTGATGCACTTTTTCATCAAGTATCCCTTAACTAATAGAAAACCTTTCATATCTTGAAAATTCTGTGATGGTGCACGGTTGACCAAGCAACCTCTGATGAATTAGTTGAGTACTTATAAGAGAAAGAAAAGTGTACAAGTTTCTCAAGGCCATATTGGCATGAACAAGAGTTGATTGCATTGATCCTAGTGTGTATGATGAGACTAATATTAAAACAATCACAAACATGGTTCCAAAAAGCTATAATCAATTGAATTAGTCATCGGCTCTACAAGGACTAATTTTGCAATGATGTGAGATAGTTCTTCTACTAGATATGTTTTTGGTAATACAGTGAAGAGATCGGATCTTGAATGACTCAACTTAGCCAAATTGCAGTGAAGGCTACATGGGATTAATCTACAAAATCACAGTTCCATGGACATAAATGGTATGAAAAAATGGGATGGACTATGACGTTAAAAAATTGGAGTGAGTGGTGTCCACCTCCCAATCCAAGGTGGGAATGAGATACAATTGAAGCCCTAAGATTTTCCAACGCAAAATCAAAATCATAATAAGATCTGAAAACTGAAATTCTCATTCATGAAAAATGAATAGAACCACCCAACTATAATAAGATTATGAAAGACTTTGGACATGGAAGCATGGATCTTCAAGCCCTGAAGTGACAAGTCATAAGACTCATTAATGCAAAGAACAAATACCATCTTTAAGATTGCAGTGATATCTAGCAACTAGCACAAACCCATCTCACAAATTAGAGTGGAATGGACTTTTGTAAATTCTTATTAATTGAACAAGAGAGGTTATGGGTTTTGAGGAAGATATCTTGCAACAACATTAAGATTTACCTTTCACTCAAACTAGGGTACAGGGGGATCACCTAACATACCACATGTGTCTTTATCTATGCCCGTCTTCACATGCTATCCCCTTGCAGTTTTTCCTTTGCAACATCTGATACAATTGCTAATCTAAATAACTCTAAAAATTAAAAAAATATAATTCTTTTAGAAAATCATCAATACACTCTTAAAAAAATACTATTTAATAGAAAAACATTTAACAGGAGAAAAATAGATTAACGACTTGTGATGTTGTAATTCTACTTGATGTCACTTACAAGATATGATAGCAGGTTAAGCCATGAACATTGCGATGTGCTTGCGACTCTTATTAAACAAATCCATGAGCAATCGCGACTGAGTACGCGAACAACTAAGAACGACATAGTTAAACAACATAAATATTAATTCATATTCATGAAATCAAATAAATAATAAATTTCGAAATAACTAGCAAAGTAATAACGTTAATTGTATAATAGAAGCTTATGGGAATTTCTAATAAAACAATTTATAG
>APFE030658778.1:0-10157 GCA_000404065.3 Pinus taeda
AAATATTTGGAAAAAATACGTTAATTGATAATAATTTTTTAATGAAAAAAATACACACATATTTCTCAGAACATAGTTACATTTATTTTTTCCTTCCTTTCTATAATATAGAATAAGGTTCGTAATAATTGAAATTTACCCCCACTTTCCCATGGAAATTTATTAACATGTAAATATAATTTTGTTACAAAACCATACCTTATTAATACCATATGTCCAAAAAATCATAAGTGAGTGCATATGACACTTGTTGATATGATATTTTTTTAAGTTAAACAATTTAATTAAAAGAAAAAAAAATATTGTGGAGGTTAAATCTAGGCCATCTACATAGTAATGAGTACTAATTAAATTAGAATTATAGAAACCCTATTCCAAGATAAACATGTCTTTTGGCATAATTTTACTTAATCTATTTCGTAAAACATAAATTCACATAATTATTACTCTTTAATATTGTTTTTTAACATACTTATCAATATTAGCTTTTAATATGGGGTTTCATTGATGCTTTTGTATTCCTTTTACAATGTGCTTTCTAGGATTTTCTTTTTGGTATATGCAGGGTAATGTAGCTTACCCTTCTTGTGTAGTCTACACCCTCCATAATATATTTCTTAGGAATATTGTTGAACTCTGAGTCATGATGATTCACCATACTAGGTCAAATTAAATAAATACACCAGTTCACCACTGAAACTAATTTTCATTTTTTAGATATGTGAAAGTGATGATTGGGTCTAACATCTTCTCCATAGTAGATGAAATAAACAAATTATGCAACAAGTTTATAGTCAATTGAGCCTTGGCCCAAGTGGATAAACAATGCCACAGTCTAATGGCACACGTGTACAACAATTCCCCTAATAAGCTTAAGTGTTTTTTATTATTATAGTAGTATAAACCTATACTAGATTTTTCTTTTCATTCATAATACAAAAATAGAAAACTTAGTAGGGATAAAGATTCATGGAAAGCCCACTAAGGCCAAAGAATATTATATCATAGACATATAACGAATCAGATATACATGGACAGAGATTTCAGGGAAAAAACAGAAAATAGGTTACTCGTTTCAGGTTAAACCTTAAAAAGCATGTTATAGATCATTAAGTGAGTCCAATACCATAAATCGAAGACAAAATAGATAGATATTTTAATTTAAAAAAAGAAATGGAATTTAAATTCCTCGTTCTGGTTCAAGTTCTTCAACCTTTACTTCGAATCCAAGAATTTACTGAAATAAATTACCTCTATATAGGCTCTCTCTATAGTATAGGTGTTGCTCCCCTAGAGGCACTGGAATCAGTAACTTCGGGGTCGTAATTGCTCGATCAATCTGGAGCATCCGACTCTCTAAAGACTCGGACAATCATAAGCATCATGATCTAGCTCCCAAGCATCTGACTCTTTGGGGATTTATGGATCTCAATAAACAAGGGGCTAGGGATATGTATAACTATGTAATGGACCGAGAGTAAGGGAATGGTGACGACCTTATGCTAATGCTATGCTTCTATTAATTCTACGGATCCCATCATTGGGTAGGTGGTGACATCTCTCTGTTCAATTTTGAATTTAGACTAAGATCATTTAAGTTTGAATTGTTTAAACCCTATAAGATAAATAGGTAGGGCCATTTATACAGGATGTATGTTTTCCTCTTTCTAAAATAAATGACTAAATCTCTACCTTTCTTATAAGAAGAGAAGGGCCACTGACAAAGAATACTAACCTTTCTTCCTACGAATCTTTCTTTTGGAGATGAAACTAGGGAAATTGGTGGTTGCAAAAGAGTTGGAAACTTCTCATTCACTACAAAACCATTAGAAGATAACAAGAAATATGAGATATATTGAACCAGGCCTAACGAGAGTACTGAATGATTAGAGGGAGTGACACCCGCGAAAATGGCACTCATTCGCAATAACTTGATGAAAATAAGCAAGAAATCAGGACTCATCTAGCTACGATAATTCATGCACTTGTTCAAGAATGGGCTCATCTTAAGAAATTCCATTGTCATGAGAAATGAAAATATTAGGAATAATAAACTCAACAGGAATAACAAATTCTTTCCTGTAAACGAGTTCAAAAGGAATATACTTTTGAAACCGCTTGACTGTAGTTCAGTAGGCCCACAAAGTAGCAGGAACTCATTCATCATAATCATATTTGTTTGTAGAGAAAACATTAATAAGTCCTTTCTCTAAAATTTTATTAAAATCTTTCATAGTCCCATTGGCTTCTAGATGATAAGGAGTTCCCTCATGGTGTTCGTCATGAAAATTTGTAGTAGAGCCTGGACAGTTTCATTTACGAAATAGGATTTTGAATCACTTTTAAGACCTCATGGACAACCAAACATGGTAATATTTTTTTAAAAGATAAACAAAGCATCCATATCATTAGTGCAATCTTTAACTGCAGGAAATTCTACCCAACGAGTCAAATAATCCACCATGGTAATTATATGTTGAGCATTCAAATGACGAGCAAGAGGATGAATAGGCCCAATGAAATCAACTGCCCATTTATTAAAAACAACAAAATTTGGTACAATATATAAAGGTATTTCATCGAAATGCAATGTTTGCCCAACCCATTGAAAGACATCGCAACTCTTTGCGTATTCTTTTGCATCCTTAAAGAGAGTCGGCCACCAAAGGCCAACTTGCAGAACTTTCTAAGTAGTAGCTTTCCCTCCAAGATGAACTCTTGCAACCCCATTGCGACATTTCCATAATGCACCTTTGCATTCATGATCAAGGATACAATGGCATAAAAATTGACCAACACCCATTTTATATAGTTTTCCTGCAATAAGTTGATAGCATATTGATCTAACCACCAATTGCTTCTTCTGCACCATAGTATAATCAGGAGGACATTGACCTGTACCAAGAAAAGGGAAAAATATTCTAAGTAATTAGGAACAACTTCAACATGAAAAAAATGAGCATTTGACAACTGATCATCATATGATCCCCCTGATTCTCCTAACTCTAACGTAGGCAAATGGTCTGGCCCCACATTGGATCTTCCCCACTTAACAATCACTTTAAAAGTAAACTCGTGTAATAAAAATAACCATTGACAAATTATTCCTTCAAGCACATGCTTATTAACTAAATATTTCTGCATTGGGTGGTCTGTGACAAAATTGAAGGGACCTCTCAGCAAATAATGTTAGAAATTTTGGAGAGAATATACCATAGATAAAGATTCCCATTCTCTAGTAGTATAATTCTTCTCCACATTGGAATGTTCTCTACTTGTAAAATAGACAGGATGATCCATGTTTCCTTCACCTGGTTGTGTTATTATAGCTCCCAATGATTTTCCAGGTGCATCAACATGGACATGGAATTGTTTGTTCCAGTCAGGGTATCTAAGAATGTGTTCACTAGTAAGATTATCCTCCAATGTATAAAACGCAACATCACATTCACTAGACCACATGAAGCGTTCAAATTTATTAAGAATCTTCTCAAGTGGAGTTGTAATTGAAGCATAATTTCTTATAAACCTTTGATAATAATTAGTATGTCCCAAACTGGAATGAAAATTTTAGACGTAAGTGGGTGGTGTCATATTCATTATTACCATGACCTTGGGAATATCCCACAAACTCCCTCATTGCAAATGATATTCCCCAACAATGTTCCAAAAAGCACAACAAAATTGCATTTTTCCAGGTTCAAAGATATTTGAAGTTGTCTACACCTATCAAACATGACCCTCATCAATCTAGCATGATGCTTGAGAAAACTATAAACAATCCAATCATCCATGTAGACTCCAATAAACTTATATAAATATGCATGGAAAGAATCAATAACAATGCACTAGAAAACAACTCGGGAATTCTTCAACACAAAGGGCATAAAATTATAAGCATAGGATCCCCATTCAGTAGTTAAAGTGGTCTTCTTATCCTCTTTTGCAATGTGAACATGGTGATACCCAAAGAAACCATCAGTAAGAGAATGGGCTTCATTACCCCCAACATTATCGAAGACTTCATTGCTAAAAGCAATTGGAAATGGGTCATACACACATTCATTATTGAGACTACGATAGTGAACACACACTCGAATTTTTCCTGAATCTTTCTTATCTTGGATGACAATGGGGCTTATCCATTCAACTTCATCAACCAATAATATACGGCCAACAACTAGCACTTTGTCAATTTCCTTCATTACTTTCTCCTTAACTTGCAGATTCAATTTGTAAGGTCGATGTTCAACTGGCTTCGTATCTGGCTTCAATGTTATTTTCATCTCTCCCAAATCTCCTTTAATTCCCTTTAATTATGAAATAGAATAGGGAAATAAATCTTCATATTCTTTGAGTAGATAAAAAATTTCCTGAGTGCTTTGATCATCCCAATAGTCCCCAACAAAAGAAAGCTTTGGTTTATCTTCTATCTCAATATTCATCATCTTCAACTTAAGAGGTTGCAAGATGTGGAGCATCATTTATAGGATCCTATTTTATTTTCCATTCCCTGGAAACACTTTAGAAGAAAAATGTCTCAACTCATCGAGGTCATCATTTGGATCTTTACTATCTTTGCTACAAAGCATAGCTTCATGAAACCCTCAGTCATACTGGCACGCAAAGTTTCCATACCTGTTGCATTTCGATAAAGCATCCCCAACTGAAAAAATACCCCTATGATATCTCTAAGGTCTTGCACTAGCATACTATCAACATCAGAGAAGGAAAAGTCTCTAGAGAATTGGGTAGACAACACCTCCCAATTTGTTGTTTGGCATCTTAACTCCTCCTGCAAATACCAAGCTTGTGGAATATTTCCCAATGAATGGATAAATAGATGTGTCCACATTTAAGTTTCTAGGGCATGAACCCACCATATAGAACAACAATGCTCAACATGCTCTTGTGAGAAAGTACGACCATCATAAGCAAGGATTCTACTGCAAATCTCATTTGGAGGAATAAACTGATACAAAAGAACAACATTAATGGTGCTCCAATCTTGAAGTTGATCCGGATGGGCCACCCACCAACTTGCGTGAGTTTCTTGCAAAACAAAACTCATTAAAGGAATATTTTCAATTTTTTCTATGAAAGAGTCAATTTCTTTACATAATTAGTACCGTTATAAATAGGATACTCGCATAGCTCAGTACTAACCTAGCAGACACATCAAACAACAACACAATGTCAAGAATGAATTTCATGAGTTCCTTTTTTCCAAAATTCCATCATAGCCTTAAATCCAACTTCAATACTTTCAATACTCCACCAAATAATAGATCCATCTATTGTTGGTTTAATATAATCTTCGTGCCTCCCAGTAGTCAGTTGATATAGTCAATCCAATAAATCAGGTGACTAAACCTCATCCATAGGTTCAGTAAATCTTGAGCCCTGATAAGGAGCAAGAGATTGTATGACCCTCATGCCATCTACTTCAAAAGTCATGATTTCCCACTTGATATCAATGACTACATAACTCTTCAAAGCCCAGTCAATGCCCAATGAAGTTGGATATTAATATTTATCTCCAATTATATCAATAACTTCAAAATCTACAAAAGTTTTAATACCAACAATATCAACTTCAACATCCTGTAATCTGCCAACAAGAAGAATACAATATTTATTTTCCATTTGCAACTGAATAAAGGGAAATAATAACTTGGGTTTTCTGAGGGATTTCCAAGTTTTCCTCCACAGAATATTGACATCCAACCCCAAATACAACATGAAATCCTTAATTTTAAACCCTTCAATCTGAGCCTCTACCTAGAAATCCCTTCTAGTTCTCTTCTTGTTCCATCGTACCCACTTGGAATGTTCCTCAGTTAAATTTGTAAACATTAGTTCTTCAGAAGAAAAATCATCCTTAACAATAGTTTTTAACTTTTTCCACAACTGACCTGTGAGTTTTCCATCATTCATAATTTGTAGAAATAACTTAAGCCAATTCATTATTGGTTGGAAAGGTTCTAGAAAATGCTTCTGCTCATGTACCTTTACTTTCTCATGTTGTTCATTGTGATATCCTTATGAAGAAATCAATAATTGGAAAAGTTCAACTACATCCCTATAGTACTCCTTGTGTTGATTTAGATGATAAGACTTCATTGGAGATGTAAGTCCTATAATAGATGGCTGATCAAGAGTCCCAATATCAGCTCCATTCTTCTTCCCTCCCCTTGTAACAACATTGATATTGGGTTGAATTGTAGGACTACGATCCTGAGGTTCTTCACAAAATGAATTAGCTTGTTTAGCCTGGTTTCATTCCTCCCACCGAGCAATAAGTTCAAGACAATCTTCAGTTGCATGGGTATTCACTCAATAGTATGAACACCAAGGTCTTCGTGGCATAGTGAATTCTCTCACAACATGTCCTTCCTTATCATAGTCATAACACCTAATTGGCCTCTTTCGCCTGATCTTCCTCCTCTTGGAGCTCCCCCTGCTCATATTCAAGGAGTCTTATTAATATGAAAGGCTGAATGATCAAGGTGGTCAGCTAGAGTATCTAAGGACCAACATTGATTCATATGATGATTAGGTGATCCAAAAAACTCATAGAACACGTTATTAGGAAAATTGGAGTACTTTGTAGAATAGGACATAGATGAGGTAAATGACCAAAACATTGAAATATATCACAATAATCATTCAAAGACATACCTTGAGGATTTGGAAATGGTTGGAATTGCATATGACCTAAAAAACAAAGAGCATAGAAGATTTTCATAATTCTAGGGGATTCCGATGGAGGAGGTCCCATAGGAGCACTAGATAGTCCGAACCCCCTCATTCGCTAGCACTTTGTAACATGATGTCCTTCAGCATGACAGTGTGTACACAAAATATGAGGTCTCATGGATTATAAAGGTGCAAGATATTTTAGTTTTTCTATCAAGGTAGCAATATTATTATGAAGGCCCATAATAGCAGGATCTGTTGAATAAATAAAAATTCTACAGTTTTTTGGATAACAGGCCATAGCCTCTATCTACATCGCTTGTTCCAAGGAATCATGAAGTGTATCAATCTTCTACTAAGACAATAGAATTTGAGTCATTGGTAATAGGGCCTTAATGAATAAATCTCTTTGATGATGTGAATCAATGGGATAACAAAATTTGTTGATAGCACCTTTAAAATGTTGTTACATTGTTAAGTAGATTTCCCCTCCCATTGGTGAATATCTAATAATTTCGCCAATCCTTGTTGATTTGGCGACATAACCTAAATTCTTGAATATATTCATTTTTAACCAAATCTATACTAGCATTGGGGTTAGCATCGATCCATTTTATAAACCATCTCAATGCTCTATCCCATATCATAGTTTGAAATTAAATAATCTTAGTAGCGTCAGGTGTCTGAAAATCTCTCCAAACAACTTCACATAAATACTAGTGTTTTTCAACATCTTCAATCCCCCTTCCTACAAACTTTGGGTATCTAGTAAGTGAGTCAACTACGATTTTGGCCATATTTGAGTATTTTGAAGAAAAAAGTATGAATCCTTGGGAACCTAGTTGAGAACAACAAGCTGAACTTGCTTGACTAAGACCAATAAAACTACCTTTACCCTTATGGAATAACTAAACGTTAATAAAATTGTATACCTTTAGAAAGAGAAGATCAGGACTTTGATATGGCACCAAGGGAAGGTTAGGGAGAGGAGGAGTTTCTCTACAATGTTACATGGTTCTATATTCTAGTACTGAATCATCCTCAAAGAAAATCCACCTTATTGCAAAATGTAGATCATCATCTAATGGTTTTTGTTCATCTGATAAGATAATCGGCAGAAATGTTGGCTCATGTGTCTGACATCCTTCTGATTCCTCAGATACTCGAGTAACCACTTCTAAACACTCCACTTCACAACCACTCGAAGCTCCTATTTTTCCAGAAAAGAGAACCTTCTCCCTCACTTCCATTCTGCCACTACAGAGTCTCCATTTCCTTATTCTACACCACCGAAAATTTTACATCCCCTATGCATTGCGACTCCCTTTTTCTAACCCTAACTTCCCACAACTTCCTTTCTTGCCACTCGTCAACTATTCTTTCCCATTGCAATGATTTGAAGTATCTCACCTTCCATAACTCTTCTTGATATATTATAATAATTTCCTCATTCTCCCGCATCTGCATGACATTCCTCTCCTATAATCCATTCCCCTAGTACTAAAATTTTAAGCTTCCATTTGATCTTGTGGAAACACCAACAAGTCGTCTTCAACCAAAAATATTTTAATACAGGGAGGAATATCTTTTAGCAACTGTCCTCATAACCCAAATTTGAATATGGCTTCTACACAAGAGAACAATTGTTTCTTATCAATCCCAAATTCAATGATATAGATTTCAATATTCACGTTAATCCGAAATTCAACAACTCTTATTAGATATTTATTCAAACGATGAAGTCAACTAGATCAGTTGTAGTCCAAGTTCTGCGCAACCTTGGTTGTACCGAAACACTTGATTTATGGTGAAGTCGAGTCAATCAAATTTATAAATCCTCAGGATACTTTCCCAAAAATATCTCGTATTGGTCACAAGGAGGTTCAGTGTACAAAACCTATCCTTTGACCCAATTTAGATCCTATTGTCTCAATTCTTCCTACTGCAAAGTAAAATAATCAAATCTCTCATGCCACCATTTTTGGATATCCAGATGAATATACCTTGGTCATGTGATATAAATCCCCTTAAGAAGCTCAAGGTCCTAGAAACACAATCATTTGTTGGTAAAAAAGTTTAATTGAAGTTTGACCTAGGGTTCGACCTAGGGTGCCAAAAAAGGTTTTCATGTAGTGTCGAATTTTGTTGACATTTTCACTCCGTTGAATCAAAGGTGTGTCTCACCCAAGGTGAGCCGAAACCACAAAAAGGTGTAGGTGATTTGGATTTAGCTATATAGAAAACTTTCACAACCATTTATACATTCATTTTAACAAAAAGTAACCATATGTAGAGAATTTTAGACGGGGGTGCAAAACATATAAACAGTTAGAAAAGACCCCATTCTACTTTTATTATTAAAACATCAGAGCCTAATTACACCAAAATCTCTCCATTACATCTTGTGAAACATTATAGACTTGTGTAGAGATATTAAAATTCAAAATAAGTATCAAAACAAGTCATTAAATGTTCATATCTGCTGTAAGCTCTCTTTCTCTCATATAGCTCAGATTCCAAATATTACAAAAAAATCAAAACTTTGCAGCAAAGTCCAAACTATACAACATTGTCTAAGATTGAAATAGGATCTAAACTTTGTAGCATCGCCTAACTTGTTTCTCACTGCCTTCTATCCTCTTTCATAGTTACGTTCGCTTGATCTCGTGTTTGGTCCCTCACTCACTTAATCCATGGATTTCCAATATATAGGTTAGCTACCTTGGTTCTCTATTTGAATATATCAAAGTAGGCTCCATCTTCTTCGACTCATGGCCTTTGTTTCCATCGCACAAGTCCCAAAGCAAGTATTCCATTACCACTTTCATTTCTGGTGGTCTAATTTCGACAACATTGTCCAAAATTTCCTCCGCAACTTCTATTCCTTCAGAAAAGAAGGACCCAACATTATTATATTATTAATCCAAACATATAGAACATATTAATATTAATACGTAACAATATGTTAATAAGTATAGCCCATGGGGGCTCCCTAATGTGGGTGTAAATGGAGGAGATTAGTGGACTTGGTGGTTGTGTCTGCCACCTTATAGAGGGGATTAGATTAAATGGAAGAGGTGGCATGGGCGCCCCTATGAATGTAGAACAATATGAGTATATTGCATCTCATTAACCATCATAAGTAACATTCGGAGGAGGAAAGTGGGGTGGAGGGTCTGTCTTAGAAGAAATATCCTAGGGAAAATGATTGAAGCCCCCAAAAATGAGGTTTGGCCTTCCTTTTGGGAGAAATGTAGGTTAGCTACATTCAATTAGTAAAAATTAATATGGGAGTATAATTGCTTGGCATCCCTAAGAGCGACTATGGAGGGAAAGGATATGAGAGTGAAGCTATAAGGGAGTTGTTTACGGGAAAATTGGGCATTGGTTCTATGCATCTCAGGGATAAGGAAGTATGTTGGTTATTCATATGATCTCTTAGTTACAGACCATTGTCT
>APFE030658782.1:0-15639 GCA_000404065.3 Pinus taeda
AATCTTCAATTAAATAATAAAATTTAATTACGTCTCTCCCAATCTAAACTGCTTATTAGCATAATTCACTACCCTCATAAGTCTCACATTTTTTAACAGAGTCGTAACATGTAGATTAATTTCCTTTTTGGTGAACAATTTCCACCTTTTAGGAAAATATGGTGCAGTGGCTCCAACCCCTACAGATCAGTAAGACAAACTAAGAATACCACAGAAGATGAAAGGTTGTACAAACCAACTTATTTTTCAAACAACTAATCCGATATCAGTACCTAAACTTTTTCATGAAGATATCATATTGAGAATGTTTGAAAAATGGTGAGAAATCTTCTGCGAGGGTGATGCAGAAAGACTGATAAGGTTTCATTGTTTTGAATTTTTTTTGTTAAATCAGAAAAAAGTTAAAAACCAAAATTAATGGAGATATTGGTAATTTTGTGAAGTGACTAAATGTAGCTTTAACCATTCACCTTAAGATGTTTTTACAATATAATTTCCTAAGTCTATTTAATATCTTCATTATCATAAAAACCAACCTATATCCATCTTAACTCCACATCTACCACTCTTAAGGGGGATGAAATCTATTTATCCCTCTGAGCACTTGGTAGACCCAGAATTAAGATGGATCTAAGATAGAATTTCCCCTTTAAATAGTCTATGATCACATGAATACCATGGGTCAATACCATGGGTTATTATAAACCTGGAGCTTAAAAATTACTATTAATAATTTATAAAAATTAATAAAATTAATAGTTGATTTTTATTTTATTTTTTATTTTAACCAAGCTAAAATGTTTAACATACATTAAATTACAACATCCATTTTTACTCTTGATCCACCAAGCCCGGAGAGGGATCAAATATTTTTTCACTCTATGCTAGTTTGCATATCAGGATATTTGATATCTCTCGGGGGTTAGTAGATGTAAAGATGGATCTATGCTGGTTTAATTCCCCCATTTAAATAGGCTACATTCAGGTGAATACCATGGGTCAATACCATGTGCCATTTTGGTGAATACCATGGGTCAATACCATGTGCCATTTTTATTTTTATTAATACTAATATTAGGGTTAATAATGTTTTTTTGCATGGTATTAATAACAATCTAGTCCATGGTATTTGTCCATAGTATTTTGCCCATAGGTTTCACCTATATATAACACATTTTTTGAGTGTTCGTAAATATAAGGTGACTTATGGGGTAAATATAAAAAAATGTTTTATTTGTTTACCATACCTCTCGTTTATTTATATTTTTATTAATTTACCATACCTCTTTTACAAATATGGTATTTGGCCCACAGGATTCACTTAAATAAAGCCTCTTTCTTGAGACTTCATAAATAGAACGAGGGTTATGGACTAAATATAAAAAGAGGTTTTATTTATTTACCATACGTCTAGTTTATTTATATTTTTATTTATTGACCATACCTTTTGAGTAAGTATAAAAAGACGTTTTAAATAAAACCTATTCTTGAAAATGGGTGAATGGAAGGTTGTAACTCCTAATTTCAAGGGCTAAATTTACCTTTTTCACCCTCTCCCTTAAAATAAGGTGGGCTGTTTGAGGTGATTTGTAAAAATGTACTATGATACAAAATATTCGCCCACTAAAAATTTAAAACCCCTGAATTTCCCCAAAGGGCGAACATTCGCCCCTAAAATTTTCTATGGACCTCGGGCAATTTGTCCATATCCACTCATACCATTAGCTTTCATTGTCATGCCTTTTTGACCCACCCTATTAGTATATGTTTCATTACACATCTTGATTTCCCGAATTATCATTTCAGGCAGTGATGCCTCTTTCCCGTCGACTTCAACACCCATCTTCTAGGATTGAGGAAGTATCTTGGGTTCTCTCCCCCTCCCCTTTAGGGACATCCTCGGGTGACACAATGGGAATCATTATTTCCCATTGATGTCATCGGTCCCCTTGACATTCGAGACCAACATAAGTTCTCATGTTAGGGTGGTATCATACTTCATGATCATTGCAACTCCCTCACTTAGTCGAAGACCCATGTATCACTTAGAACTTGATTCAGCAATGCTAACATCTTGATGTGTGAGAGGTACCCACAATTGAAGACCTGTGTATCACTTAGCACCTGATTCAGCAATGTTTACATCTTGATGTGTGAGAGGTACCCACAATCGAAGACCCATGCATCCATAAGCACCTCACTCCAGTAGTGCTTCACCTTTTCTTGATGCATGGGGGCACTTGACTTCGTTTATGTGTTAGAAGCGCCCTTAAGGGCATTAACAGTTATCATCATCATCTATTAGCATGTCAATCATTCAACACTAACTTGACAGGAATATTTCCTGTCTGATTGTCGTATATAGTCACTAGTCCTCATAATGAGCATGGGACATGCCTGCCTCGTATAAGAACTTTTTCCAGAGCCTGGTTATCTTTTATAATTACTTAAGGTTGTTTCTTTCCTCATCTCCAAATAAAGTTATTCTCTCTATCCAGAAGTTGATCAGAGTCTCATTCAAAAAATAAAACATGATTTATTTTGGCTATATGCTTGCTCCTAACCTCACAAATCATAGGGAAACTGTTAACACTACAAAATCATACACATATTTGTACAATCCAAAAGACGCCCAAATTCATCCAAGAGAATGCATAAGTGAAGATTTTCTAGCTGAAGACATTATGAAGATCAAAAAAATTAATTTCTCCTAAGGTCCATTGTATATCGAATTAAAAAATTGATGTCTATGTGGATTTTTCTTCGATAGCCTCATGATGTGCGATATTTCCTTCGAAAGCTGCGATGTTGAAGGAATGGCTAACTCATCAAATGGAACCACTTCCCGCACTTGGAATATGATTCTATGACAATATTTTAGTCAAGGGTTGTTGAATTCAAGTCGCCTTGAAGATATGTAGCCTTCAATGGAATCATCTTGTCCTACTCATAAGTCATTATCATTCATGAACCAAGAAAGGGAAGATGGAGTTAAAAAATTATATATAAATAGGCCATGTAAGAACCAAAACATGAGACAATGTTATGCTGGTCAAATTGCTATCAAAGCAAAACTTCATTTCATTATTGAAGCAGAAGAAGTAGAGCACTATTGTGTTGGCACAATTTCTTCTTAGCAATCCATCATTCTAGTGTGGATAGGATTTCACCATTGAGAGAGCCTTGATACTTCTGGGTAGAGAGGAAAAGCTTGCAAAGAGAGTGAAGAAAAGAACCTCCTTGCTGAGTATTTTTTAGCACCATTTCTCAAAGAATTCTCTTCAAGTGTTTAGTATTCTACTATTTGTATTCATCTTCTACCACCAACAGTCAATAAAGGGGGGCATTTTCCATAATTATGTTGACTTGTTTGCTTCATTAAGCATTATTTGTGTGTTTATCTCTTTGTTTTAGTTTATGTTTGTGTATGTATTGTTTCCACCATTTGAAATACTTTGTTTCTTCATGCTTTTCCACTGACAACATCCAAATTTCGTTTTTTTCTTTGCAGGGAAAAACCTACTGCTAAGAAGGTGTCTTTTGGTACACCATTGCTACAAAAACACTACAACAGGTTAGGCCAAGAATAAAAACCATGGACCCTAATTTCTATGTGATTATAGAACAAATACCAATCCCCCACTCTTTTATCGGGACTTAGCTAAAGTAATATTTTGGACTCAAGAAAAACTATGGGGGGGCCTTCCTCATGTATGACAACGTAAGAAGTAGACATTAATTGGTTAATTTACTCAGTGGACCCTGTATTTTATGGATTTTTTTATTATGGGAGTTCATTTAATGACTTAGAACAAATTACCTAACTTATCTTTCACTTTAAACTAAATATGTTGAAACTTTACAACTTGATAATAAAAGAATAAATGTACTAAATATTATTAGAACCTAAGATACCTGTTGGCATTAAATTACATTAATTGAAATAAATGCATTGTGTCAGCCAAATATTGACTATAATTAAACTTAATCAATGGCTTATCAAAGTTTGAACATATAGAAGATATAAAACCTATAATTGTTTCATCCACATTCTTATCGCAGTCATAACTTAAGATACAACACATCCTAGTTATGATTTGTCTCGAGGTTTTAGGAAAAATGATAGCCTTGCAAGGAGGTGGATTTTTTGGTACAATGGTGTCTTTCTCAAGGTTTAATTGGAGCAGGATGGCTTTCTTTCTGGTGGTTAATTCATTTTAAGAAATGGTTAAGATCTCAACTTGAAGAATTTGAGTAGTAAGGGTTTATGTAAATGTTAACATTTCAATAGTCTACTGTGAATTTGGAATTAAAATAAGTATTCCATTCTTGGATACCACATGCCTCTCATTAGGAATATAATTCATTGCTCATTTTTATGGAATTGGTAGGTTTGTGGAACCAAAAATATAGCTTATCAAATTCTCAATCATGATAAAAGTCATGAAGGTCTCAAAAGTACTCAAAGTCTAATTGCCTTATTTCAAGTAGTTTAAATTGAGATGGGATAGTCTAAAAAATCTCATAATCTCAATATACTAGATTTTTTTCTCTAACAAATAAGGGTTGGATTGATTCAAAGGCTTGGGGATTTCTCATTTTGATAAGAAATACAAGGAAAATGAAAAAGAAAACCTAGAATTTTAATTTAATGGTGTAGAATTCATGATTGTTGGGTTCATACAGTGATGGCTGAAAAAACTTGCTTTGTCCTTTATCCATATAGTGCCCTCATTTTCTTTCATTGCGGCTTATGACAATATGCTTACCTCCTTTTTCCTTTTATCCTTTGAAATTTGAACTATGGATGTGTGGAATGTTTTAATTAGCTAAAAAAACAACTAAAACACACTTTCTTATGACAATGGGTATAGTCATCATACATCATGCTAAGACCACACACCATATTATGTGCCATGTCAGATGCCATTTCATTTCAATATCAGCTAATATGCTGGAATCTTGTTATATTGCCACCTTACTATGTTGAATGTTATGTCAATGTATTACGTCACGTAGTGCTTTCCAAGGGGGTCCCTTGGTGGTTTTGAAAACTATCAAGGGGGGATAGGGGGAGGGGCCAATATACTATGCCACATCTTACTTTTCAAAGCCAACAACATCCATTTTGAACCCCCACCCCACTTTTTTAATAGTCATGTATGTTGTGGAGGGTGAAATAAATAATGGTTATAGATATAGGAAACAATGATCCAAATTTGGGTAGTCCACCTGAATATGTATTATGTATACACACACACACACACACACACACACTTATTCATTTTAATTACGACGTACATTTTGTCATACTTGCAACCACACACCATTGAACTTGGGAATCTAGTTCATTACACTTGAAAAAACATGATATATTGTAAGAGTAAAAAGAAATCCCTTTCCATCAGGGTTGTAATATATCATTCATTGGAATTGCGACCACACTCCTATGAACTTGGTACATATAAATCATTGTACTTGTGACAACATGATGATGTTGTGGTTGTGACATCTACTTAGGTGACATCTAATGTGTTGTTAGTCAAGGTTGTAATTCAAACTTTGAGCACTTCCAACATATTTTTTGTCACCATTTTGACATAAGTGCGTGAAATCCCATCATAGGAGTGACAAATAATTGATGATATTATTGTCATACTGGTGATAGCCTTTGGGTCACAAGTTAGATGTACACTATGTTGTCTAAACTTATGGATTTCTTGAAAAAATATGTAGTTTTTGATATTATGATGAATTTTTTTCGGGAATATTTCCTTTCCTATTCATTAGAAGTGTAATGATGGTTCATTAAAATATCATCTAAAAATTGTTGGAAAGAATTCCATATGTACTAGTGTGATGTGGTAATTTTGGCCCAAGAGGCCCTTAATTCCATAAAGGCCAAGAAAATCCCATTAGTAGTTCTAAATTTGGATATCTCCAAAACCACAAACTAAATTGAACTTATCTTGGATGGTCTTGCTAGAGATGGGAATGAATCTTTCTCTGATAAGTTGGATTATGGTTGTATTCAATTTACTTATTTTTGGTAATCTTTAATGTTCCATGTCCAACAAATTTCATCCTTCGAGAGGGATGAGACATGGTTATCCCCTATCTCCATTTCTTATTATCTGAATCAATATTTGGATTGTAAGCCATCTCCAATTTGATTTTAGAAGTGTTATAACAATCAAATATTATTTTCAAGATTATTTTTGGAAAGTGATGGATAGAGAATACACCCATGTCAGTCACAACAAATTCCATAGACATTGGGCTCACCTCCCAAGTTCCATTTCATTCTCTTTGTGTTAGGATAGTTGATTTCTGACGATCATTGAATGACTTCCACACTATTCACTTTCCAAAGTGAAACAGATGCTCGAGAAGAAAGATTCTATTTATTCATTCAAAAGTGAAATATTTTCTTTTTATTTGCACAAAGCTCCACAATTAGACATGGCAAAGACATATATTGGCCATAATTAACACCTAAGTGGTGGAATTAATAGTTTTATAAACTTAACAAGAACTTTACTAAGTTCTCATTTTTTTTGAGGTTGCATCAAATCATGATTTTCATGCTGATTTTGAAAAATGTTGATGCAATATTACCCTTTTTCATTTCAGGGTTAAATTCCAACATTTTTTAACCATGTCATTAAGTACCAATTATCATGATTACATAAGACAGGAAAAACCACATTGAAATACAAAAGTGATGATGCAGCATCACCTCTTTTTTCAGGGTTAAAATTCAGACATTTTTCAATCATGTCATTAAATACCAAATATCATGACTATGAAAGACATGAAAAAACACATTGAAATGAAAAATTGGTAATGCAACATTATCCCAACCCCCGTCCATATTTTTTCTAAAGGTTAAGATTCAAACAATTTTCAACCATGGCATTAAAGACCAAATATCATGAATACAAAAAACCCAAAAAATAAACACTTATTTATTTTATCTACCTTTTTATTTTTATTCTTCTTATTTTTTAAATGCTTGTTTTTTAAGTGTTTTTCAAATTTGTCTAAATTTTTATTTTATTTTATTTTATTTTGGGTTTAATAATTACTAGTTAATTTACGTTACAACCTTGACCATTGGTTCCTTAAAAATAAGAAACATAAAATTGATTGTAAAACTAAAAGCATAATTACATAAAGTTTGTTTAATTATCAGCTAGCCTAGATCCATCTTACTCTGGATCTATCAAGAGTCAAGAAGAAAGCAACCCTAGGAATAAATCTTCTAATTTTTCATTCAAAAGTAATATATGTTCTTTTTCTCTACAAAAAGATCCATTGTTAAACAAAGTAAGGACATATATTGACCGCAATTGACACCTTGGTGGAATTGTACCGCTTTTCCTTACCTTTTGATGCGGTAGGGATTGGTTTTATTCACCAAATAATACACAAGAAATAGATTTTTTATGGGCAATAGAGTACAAGATAAAGAAGGTCAGTTGATTTTTCGCTAGCTCATTCTCTTCTTTATGAAATTTTATAAACAACAATGAAATAAGTTATTGAGGTGAAATTAGAAGTGGAAGGCGAATAATACCATGAAGGGTGAAACCAAGGTTTTTCTAGGGTAGCTTGTGGATAGGAGTTACTTAGGTTGTGTATGTGCAACTAATTCTATTCTCTAACTAAACTCGATGGGAAAGTCAAATCTCAACCAACCTTATTTCATCTTGATCCATCTCTTACTCCAAAAATGCATTGTATAGCAAATCAAAGAGACATAATAGTATTCATTATATATTCACTAGCCGATCCACCTTCTTTTCCTTGCCACTCACACCTCCTTCATTCATTTTCTAGCTAAACATTTTTTCTACAAATATATTGTATACTAGAATATCTTTAAACCATTTCATTTGAAATAAATATTCTATTTTCATAAATTAAGCTTTAATGTTATTAATAATAGAAATGCTTTGAGTGAATTCTCGTCGTTATCTCTCTACCAAGAATTATACATATTTTCCATTTTTTTATAATGTTTGTTATAGGCCATTTTGTCGCATTTGGTCAATAGGCCTACAAACCAGACCAATCCACATCTATGAACATGTTGTCATCATACCTACACAAATTCCTAAGCATGAACTTTCAAAAAAGTTTTAATTTCTAGGATTAACTGCTCAAAATCAATGTTTTTAGCCCTAGTGCACCCTATCCCTTTAGACACATGCATTCAACGTTGGTTCCTCCCTTTTGCACCAACAATGGTCAGCACTAGTTTCTCCTTATTGTGGGCATGTTGATTCTATAAATTCAAGAAAATTAAAAAGATTTTTGAAGCTTCCTCTTATAGAAAATTCCAAAGGTTGCTTTAACCATTTACTATGGATAAGAAGCTCAAGTCTTATATTATCCTACCTTGGATACTTCACCTCTTATCCTTGATCTCATCCTTCCATCATAAGTGGATCTCAAGCACATTATGGTAAATCCTAAACTACCATCCCTCTCCTATAAATTTACTTCCATTCATAACATCAGAGTTGGCTTTTGGAGACTGATCATGCCCTCATGTTGTTGCCTTGAATCTAAGAGATTCATCATCTTCATGCATTAAGGCGACATTGAGGTGTTCTTTGTAACAAGGAAGGACGAGTCAACTTAGGGAGATCTCTACAAGATCAACTATTATTCTTGGTTGTAAACTTTCTCCTATTTCTATTAATACAAAGAGTATCATGTTTTCCTATATGTCTTGTGTTACATTTACATTCATATATTTCAATGCCTCATTGATTCATTAAATAGAGTAATTGAATTATGCTACTTAGATGTTGTGGATCCTAGGATTTTTTTGGTTGTATGTGCAGGTTCTGATTATAGAATTTAGAGCTACAATTGGAGCTTACAAGCCAGGAGGAAAGTAAAACTTGTGACAGATTTCAAGTAAGAATATTTCCCATTCTTCAATTTCTCTAAGGGAAACTCTATATTCTTTGCTTTATTTTGTTATAGATCAATCCACTAGGCCTAGGGAAGATACTTTTTTCCCGCAATCTTAAATTTTGCATAACAATGTTAGTTTTGTAGACATTCTTGGATTTATTTGCATTAACTATCTGTTAATGCAACATGTTCTCATATTTTCATGCATCCTATATGTATGTCAATTGCATCAATTACCATCAACATTAGGCTCGCCTATCATGTTATGGGTCAACCCACATGTTGCGTCCTCAATGTTCATTATGATTTTAGTTTAGGATTGAAGGGAACTATTTATGTGTCTTTTTTTATCAACTTATATTTTTTTAAGTCGTCACTATATGGCATTCATAGTAAAATAAGATTCTCAAACATTTTCACTATATGGTTAAATCATTTCATAAAAAATTACTATCTTATGCAAATGTTTATCCATTTCAAGTTCCATTTCTATCTTAACATTTCTTTTGTTTCCATCAGATTTTGTCTTGGTTTAGCTATGAACAAAAGCAAAGGAGAAAATGCCATAATCCTTTGCTCATGATGCTATAGCATTTTACCCTTAACCAACAAGAGAAAATAGATTTCTTTAGCACACTTTGATAGATGCCTCAATTTTCGAAGTATTAGCTCATCCCAGACTTCTCCATTGAGGTATTGCATTTTCTATAACTCAATGAAGTCCATTTCAAGTATTAGGAATGGGAAACACTTTCATCATATGGTAAAATAATTTCATGAATTTGTCATCTTGTGAAAATGTTCAACTATTTCAAGGTCCATTTCTAGCATGAGTTTTCTTTTGTTTCCAATTATGTTTTTGTCTTAGTCAGTAGAACAAAAGGAGTAGGTGTCATAAGCTTCAACTCGTGACATTGTATAATTTTACCCATAACCAATAAAGAGCAAATGATATATATTAGTTTACTCATAACCAACAAAGAAAACATAACTTTATTTAGATCACTTATATATATGCCTTAAAGTTGGAAGTGTTATCTAATCATAGGTTTCTCCATCAAAGATATTAAACCTACCATAGCTCAATCCATTATTTGTTTTGAGTGTTAAGAAAGAGAAAATTTGAACATAGTGGCGCCTATTTCTTTTCACTATTGATTTATTATAATTGACTCTCTGAAACTAATCTATTATAAAGTTTTCATGATAGTGTAGAGAAAGAAGACTACTGAATTGTTTAAAAGGTTTTTTGAATTTTCAAAACATAATCACTATCAACAACAACAAATGATGAAAAAAGTTTTATTGTTTTGTATTAATTAGGAATATCAAATGATAGGTCAGGAAAAGTTGTGAATTTGTCAAACTTATCTCCTCAATCCCCCTCTATCATTTGAGTAGCCCCACTCCTTGTATTTTTCACAACATAAAATCCAAATAGCTAAGGTAGCATAATGAATGAAATAGTAATAACATTAGAAGTAAAAGCAGGTGCAATAGAGATAGAGGCATTTGTTTACCAATTGGACAACTTATTTACCTAAAAAACCATGATATTCCTATATAAAGCATCTTTTCTTATCCCAACTTCCCTTTGCTTAATTATGGTGCTTCCTTCATTCTCTAAGCAAGCTCTTGATCTAGTCATAGTGGAAATAACACACCAATAGAATATCCTTAGAGGGTTCTTTATTTTTATTCTAATAATGAGATTGATGCTTCTGAATAAGTTAATGCACCAAATTATGTTCATGATGGAGATTCAAATGGGAGAGAGCCAAATTATTTTTTTCCAAGATTTACCATAAGTAACAAAACTAGCTAGTCAATCGAAGCTATGTAAGCCAAGCATATAATAAGAGAAAAAACAAAATAAAAAAGAAAGTAAGAAGTAATCTCATCAAGTGAACAAAAGAAAGAGGGTATTTGAGGTAATCACTAAGTAGATAACTACGTTCTTTTTATCTATCTTTATTCCTCATTTTTTTCAACCTTTCCTACCTTTCAAATTCTCTCCAAGAAAGAATGGTGAATGCATTTTAAACAAATTGGACCTACTATATCTAATCTCATCATAATTAAGTATGTGTAACCTCTATTATACTTAGGAACAATAATTGTTATTGATTTGTTTGATCCATTAGAGGTAATATTTTACTCTTGAAATGGATTTCAACAAAACTCCTAACATAAATAAAATTGCATGATTGGCATAGTTAATTGATAAGTAACATTTTTAACATGATTTTAGTGCAAATTTTGTAATGCCCCTACTTGATCCTATTATATTACATTGTGATAATAACCTACAAATTGAATTATTGTTCTCTTTTCTTGATTATGATAAGCATTATTAGTATGTGTATGATGTAAGACTGGTTAGAAGCTCATTAAGCTTTAGTAGATTGTTTTAAAAAGAAGGTGATTTGTTTAGATGATGAAGGTAGGTCAATTGAGATTTTTGGTATCAAGATAGGAGTGTTCCTATGATTCATCTCCATAATGAAGGTAAAATTTTGTCTCTGGAAAGGATATAAATTATATTTGGTCGAGGTCGTAAGTAACAAGAAGGGGCCCCCTAGATTATCACCCTATTTTGTCAGAATTTAAGGATGTTTTCCCAAAACAATTTCCAAGATTCCCCCCTACAAGAGAGATTAATCTCATAATCAACCTAAAATATGGTGTATATCTAATATATAGGAAACCCTACAAGATGACGAATCCAAAACTTTGTCAGTTGCAGATGTGGTTAAAAGAGTTGTTAGATTTGGGGTTTATTAGACCTAGTATTTCACCTTGAGGTGTGCTGGTGATTTTCGTTAAGAAAAGGATGGTTTCTTAAGATTGTGCATAAATTATAGGGACTTGAATCAATACATATTAAAGAATAGGTACCCAATACCCAGAATAGATGACCTATTCAATCAAATGAAGGGAGAAATGGTTTTCATGAAAATCGATCTATGATGTAGATACCACCAATTGAGGATTAAGGAAGGAAACATCCCAAAAAATTCCTTTGAACTCGGTTAGGAAATATGAGTTTTTAATAGTGCCATTTGGTTTGACTAATGAATCAGAAATGTTCATGAGTCTCATGAATGGCATGTTCTAGAAGTACTTTGACCAATTTGTGAAAGTATTTCTAGATTATATTCTCGTGTATTCCAAGAATGAAAAGGAGTGTGAAGGGAACTTAAGGGTTGGGCTAACATGCTTAAGGGAAAATAAGTTATATGGGCTATCGAAATTCTCTTTCTTTGAGAATAAAATTCATTACCTCAGGCACATCATCTTAAGAGAAGGGATTTTAGTTGACCTAGAAAAAGTGAAGGCCATAATGGATTGGTTAGTCCTGAAAAATGCTCATGAGGTGTGTAGCTTCATGGGGCTAGTGAGTTGTTATCAAAGATTTGTGGAAGGGTTTTTGAAAACTGTGAAACCCATCACTAACTTACGGCACAAGGGAGTTAGATATGAGTGGACAAATGAATGTGACACCACATTTCTCAAAGTAAAGAAATTACTAACTAGTGCATTGAACCTTCAAGTATCTGACATGGAGAAGGACTTCACAGTTTGCATGGATGCTTCAAAACAAGGATTAGGAGTTGTGTTAATGAAAGAAGGTAGAGTGATATCTTATACATCTAATAAGTTAAAGAAACATGATGATTTGTGTGCCACCCGTGACTTATAATTAGCATTAATAATTCTAGCTTTGAAAGTGTGAAGACACTACCTCAATTGGAGAAATTTTGAGTTAAAAACTTATCATGAGATCCTGAAGAACCTCTTCATTCAGTGATATATGAATGTTAGGAAGAGTTAGTGGATTGAATTTGTGAGTGAGTACGATTTATGGATTTTGTACATCAAGGGGAAAGAGAATATGGTGGTTGATGCACTAAGTAGGAGGCCACGGACTTTCTCCTTGGTACACTTACGGTTTAATTTGAGGGAGCATGTGTTGGAAAATCTCTTTGAATATGGTTGGTATCTGAAGGTTACGACAACACTCCAAAGTGGGGAGTAGATAGAACTAAATTTTGAGGGTTATGTCCTTGAACTAGATGGAATTTGATATTTGAAGGGAGAATGAACATCTCTAAGGAATAGGGTGTAGGAAGAACATTCCTCGAAGAATCAAATAGAGAATGTAGTACAACTTGTCACCAGGTGTCTTGAATGTCAATGAGTGAAGGTTGATCATCACAACTCAACAAGAATCTACAATTGCATGCCATCCCTATCTCTAAATGGGATGCCATTTTGATGGATTTTGTTGTGGGCTTGCCACTCACTTCACAAAGGCACAATATTATATTGTTTGTAGATAATATTGACCAAAATGTCCATTTCATCCCAATGAGAGACACTTATGGTGTTAGCAATGTAGCACAAGCACTTATAAGAAAATTTATTTGGCTACATGGGTTACCCATAAGCATCATTTCTAATAGAGGCTCTCACTTTACATCTAGATTTTGGACAAGTTTGCAATCAGAATTGGGGACCCAATTGAACCTAAGCACTACATATCATCTAGAAATGGAAGGGTAGACTGAAAGAGTAAATCAGGTTATGGAGGACATGCTTAGAATGTAAGTTATGGATAACCAAACTCAGTGGGAAAGGTACCTACTATTGGTAGAGTTTTATAGCAATAATAGTTACCATAGTTCAATAGAGATGTCTCCTTATCAATCTCTCTATGGCAGGCCATGAAAAACACCATTGAGTTTGGAAAGGTTGGAGGACAGAGAAATAGTAGGGTTAAAATTGGTCCAGGAAATGGAGGAATAGGTAAAACAGATTCAAAAAAGGTTAACGGAATCACAAGATATACAGAAGAGTTATGTCAATGCATATAGGACTGATTGAAGCTATGAAGTTGGAGACCAAGTTTTTATTCATATCCAACCTAGCAAAATCTTTATTCGATTCAAGAAAGGGATAAAGTTGTCATCTTGATTTATAGGACCTTCTAGAATCAAAGAAAAAATTAGACCAGCTGTCTATTACCTTGTACTTCCACTCCATTTGCATAAAAATCATGATTTTTTTATGTAATTGTTCTATGAAATTATTCTTTTGATGTATCTCACAAAATTTATTCGAGGGAATTTTAGGTCTCGAATGTGGGAACTATAGTGGTCGAATTGGTACACATATTAGACATAGGATTCTACAACTCGGGAATTGCTTAGTGGACTAGGTTAAGGTCTAGAGAGACAAGTATAGCCTACGATCTACTACCTAGGAGAATGTGGAGACTATACATTGTGACTACCCCTCACTTTTTGACCATTTTGACCTAGATAGCTACCTATGCTAAGGCTCTATTTTTATTTCATGTTTGTATTTATGAACGTTGTGTAATATTGATGCATTTTAGTTGGACATGTGAATTTATTTATATAAAACACTTGACAGACTATGTTTTTTTTATTAAAGCATATTATGTCTAACTTAGTTTATGTATTATTTATCCAATGTATGGCTTATCTAGTTATGATTTTTCTAGTGTATGACTTATCAAAGTTACGCTTTATCTAGTGTATGATTACTTCCAACATGTTGACATTATTAAAAAAAAATGGGTACATGGATTCTGAACCCAATAACATGATGATTATGATCATATATCTGTATATTTTGTTGTTATGTATATGCTTGGATGATAACTAACCTAAATATTGAAAGGGACTATGTGATAACCAAGATCCATGCTAGTGATTGAGGGATGTCAAGACATCAAACAAGGAATGGTATGATGTACATTGTTCTATTATATTTTATATAAACTTGATATGCACTATTATGACATAGGGTAAGGTGCATATTGTAGGTGACATGAGTTCCTGACAAGATTATTTATTAAAAAGTATCCAACCAGCACTATAGTGTGGTCCATATTAGGGTTTTAACCCCAGTTATTTGAGGAGGGGTGGAGGCATTTCCCACCATGTAACCTCCAATCCTGGAATCATGTGAGGAAAATGAAGGACATTATCCCTTAGAAGTGTGATGATGTTTTATAGTTTCCTACTTTGGAAGTTAGGTTGATATAGCCAATGCTTCCACCATGTTATTTCTACCAATGCTTATATTGGTATAGTTGATGTCATAGTATATTGTGGTAGAGGATGGATAGGATGGGAGTGGAAGTAGGTTAAGTAGGATAGGAGTTTGTATGTTAGTTGGGGACTCTAGATGGAAAGTGGTACCCTCACTTAACTTAATAAATTTGACTATTATATCCTTCTCCCTATTTTTTATGCCTTATTGTCATACTGCTTATTGACACTTATATCCTCTTGAATCTAACTTCAAGATGAACTTATCTAAAGGAAGGGTATATGTAATTCCCTACCGGATCCTATTACCTTACATTGTGATAGTAACCTACCGGATAAATAATTTTTCTCTTTGCTTGATTCTGATAAGTATTATTATTATACATATGAGGTACGTGTATGCCATATACACACCCACACCTCCCACAAAGATGCCAGTGACCAGAAGCTTATTATGTTAGATAGTTAATTAAAAATTAAGCTTCATTAGAAAATAAGCTATGATTAACCTTAAGCTTGCCTAATAGTTAAGCTTGATTAGTTGTTAATTGGTTGATTAACCCTTAACATTGACTACTAATTAACTAATAATGTATAAGTTATTATTATTAATTCAACATTTAAT
>APFE030658791.1:0-16424 GCA_000404065.3 Pinus taeda
GATTAGGTCTATCTACAGCACACTAGACCTTTGGCTGTGGGCCTGTCTGGTCTGCCCATGGACCTCATCTAGTTTGTTTCTGGAGCCTTTGTTTACCTTTGTTCAGATCCGCATGATTTTCGTCCGAAACCTTTCATTCTGATTCATATTTGACTCAATACTGTCCAAGATCCATTGCATCCACAACCGTCTTCCAGGTAGTTTCGCTTGTTATATGGTAATGCTCCTGAAAATCCCAATAAGGATACATAGTGCTTGTTGCTGATCTGTTTTTAGATTTAATATATTGCAGTTTCTAGATTTAAGGCTATCATGATGTCTGTCGCCGCTGAGCCCCATTCCAAGCACTATCCGTATAATAAGTCACAGTTTGATTGCAACAATTCTCTGTCCAACAGTTGTCCGAATGTTTTGAGAAAGAACAATAGTGGTAGCCAGAGTGATTCAAATAGCCTTGGGAGGCCTGTTCCCAGATCTATGAGAACCTTCCGTTCTCGATTTGACGAGGGAGGAGGTAAAGCCAGAGCAGTGGAAAGCAGAGTTTTTAGTGGCCCGATAGACAAGAATCTGCAAGCAGAAGGCTGGTTTAGTGGAGAAGGGGAAACAGATAAGAACAACAATAGTGGTTTTTTAGCCTTAGAGAACTCAAGTTCTTTTCCAATGAGGCTATCAAATGCTTCCTCTGCCACTAGTAGTGGCGATGTTAGCTTGGGCCCGTCTTCTTCTTATCTTGCTGATGAGGTTAATTCCCTAGGCTTCTCTCTAGCTTTCAGTGATTTGTCTTCCTACAGCAGTGATATTTCTGGAGAATTACAGAGGCTGGCAACAATTACATCCCCACCTCCAGTTTGCCCTCCAAAGGAGACTGCATCTCAGGCCAAGTGGATAGGTAGATTTGTGAAGTCGAGACATTTAGAAGAACACGGGCAAAGTAGGAGCGCGCGGCATGTATCGCCATTATTAAAAACAGCAGTTGCAACATCAGGTACTCTTGAAACTGAAAATTTGGAGATTATTTTTAAAAGTTTGGTAGAAGATTTGGAGTCAACATCAACGGAGTTGCAGAGGAATGCAGCAGCACAGTTGAGGTTATATGCAAAAAATAACATGGAAAATAGGATTATGATAGCTAAAGTAGGGGCTGTAAAGCCTCTAGTATCATTGTTACATTCTGTGGATCCTCTAACACAGGAAAATGCAGTCACTGCTCTGTTGAATTTGTCTCTTTATGAAAACAACAAGTTCGAAATAACAGAAGCTGGAGCTATCAAGCCTCTTATACATGTACTAAAGTCAGGAACATCAACAGCTAAAGAGAATGCAGCTTGTACCCTTTTGAGTCTGTCACTCATAGAGGATAATAAGGTTACAATAGGAGCTTCCGGTGCGATTCCTCCCTTGGTAGCTCTGCTTATTAATGGTTCCTTAAGAGGGAAAAAAGATGCAGCTACAACCCTTTACACTCTTTCCTCTCTTCGGGAGAATAAGGAGAAAGCCATCCGTGCAGGTGTAATCAGACCACTTGTGGATCTCATGGCAGAACCTTCCACTGGTATGGTGGATAAATCGGCAGTTCTGCTCGGCAACCTTGCAAGCATTCCTGAAGGAAAAACTGTCATTGTCGATGAAGGAGGTATACCTGTCTTGGTGGAAGTAGTGGAGGTGGGTTCTCCAAGAGGAAAGGAACACGCGACTGCAACACTTCTACAACTCTGTGAAGACAGTTACCTCCATCGTACTTTGGTATTACGCGAAGGGGCGATACCTCCTCTGGTTGCATTGTCACAGTCAGGCACAACGCGGGCAAAACAAAAGGTATGATGAGTTGCTTTCCAGCACTTTTAAATACAGAAGCTAAAGATATCGTTTATTTGGCTCAAATGATTATAAACTGGTCTCCACCAATGAACTGATGTCTGCAACCTGTTTCTAAGCTGCTTTCAATTTTATTGCTGTAGTCTAAAAATTACGCTTTTTTGCCCGGAAAAAGTCATATTTTGAAAAAATCTGATCGGTATTTTTGTAAATCCAAGTAAAAACCGTTAATTTCATAATTTCAGGTGCACCTAGACGTTTTTGATGGTGCTGAATCCATTTCCACCATCAAAAAATGACTCAAACACTGCATCTACAAGATTTTTTGAAATTTTTTTGCCCGGATTCCGGCCACTTTTGACCATCTGGGCAATTCCTCCGCCTTCGTAAACGACTCCATTTTTATTTGCATTGGTCTTATGAGTATATTATAGAGCCTTCAGGTATTTGTGGGGTAGCAGCTTTCCTGAAAACTTAAAGCTTGAATGACCTTTGCAGCATAACCATACACAGGATAAATTTAGGAAACAATACTAAAAGCACACAAGATTACACTCCAAATAGATTCAATTCCATCTTAATTTTTTATTTCAATTGTGTTGGGATCGCACACTATGCAAATGAATTCTTTGCAAGTTTCTGTCTGAAAACTAACCAAACATTTCTGCCTCACAAACAACAGGAAACACTTCCTAACAAGTTGTGGGAATGCATGCATTAAAACATCCTATGCTTATAAGGTTCACGGTATTACTGTGACCAAAGAAGAAAATTGAAAAGAGGAGAATTTGAAGTGTTTCAAACTCGTTCTTTGACATGACAGAATTTTGAACTGGCAAGTTTGATTTCAGTTTTGAATCTTGATCTTCATCCAATGGAAGTGCCTTCATATATCAAATTTGCATATGTGATAAATTGCTGGGGATTTTCCTTCTTTCAAGATTGTCTCTTAATTTTGGATGTTTGTATCAACGTGTATTATACTCTGCACTCAATTCCAAATGACACTATTCTTTTGCATTGCTAATTTTTTTTAAATGTTTTCCATACTATGACAGTTTCCTGGCTTGAGTTGGCATAGCTGGAAAAATTGCATGTAAATGATGAAAGAGAGCCTAGGATGGGCATCGGACATGCGATCTGCCTTACTTCTACCATGCATGACTGCAAATCTTAATCATGGCATAGTTCTAATATTTTTTTTTTTCATTTTTTTCCATGATAAGTTTGAGTTGGCATAGCTGGGAGAATTGCATGTAAATGATGAAAGAGAGTTTAAGAAGGGCATTGGACATACGATTTGCCTTATTTTTAGCATGCATGACTGCAAATCTTATACATTGCATAGTTCTAATATTTTTTTCGTTTTTTTCTATGGTAAGTTTGTGTGATCAAACATATTGAAGCTGCAATGATTTGTTTCTTTCGTGAACATGCACCAAGCAAACGCTTTCACTTCTTTATTGGATGTAAGATTGCAAACACATATTGCTCATACATAGGCCATTTTTTTCCTTTTTTCTATCATATGTAAATATTTTTATCTTTTGCATGATGGTTGCTCCTATTACAGTTTTGCTAATTATTTTTTTGTGTAAGGTTCGCCATTTTATTACCGAAATAGAGCTTTACATGTGATAGTTCTCTGTGCTACTGGTCTGCCCACCGGGAAACCAGCCCAGTAGCACAGATTGAGAATCTTGAGATTATATATATCTTGTTTCAACAGTTTAACAGACAAATAAAAGTTGCCACAATGGACATGGAGTTCCAAGAGTGCAAAAACACAGTTTTACTAATTATTAACAACAACAAATGGCTGATTTATATAAGGAATCATAGAAATGATATGTTTGTGAATGCTATTTTTAATTTGTTAAAGCTTTCTTGGGAAATCTTGTTCCCTGTGAATTTGCTCTCTCTCTACATACTTATTTATTTATAAAAAGGTATTCAAGATGAGCTCTTTCTCAAATAAATACTTAATAAATTGCTAGGCAGAAGCCAACCCTAAAATGTGTGCTCTAGTGATGGTGGTCACATTTGGTTATTCTTCACTAGGTTGAAATTTGAAATGTCTATCCACTTTAGTGTTTTCAGTTGAAACGTGAAGACTGAGGGGAAATCACAGAGGTCTTCACAAAAAAAATGATATAACCTTAACTTAATTGTGAAGATTTTGTTGTGTTTATGGCTTCCTGAATTATGTGGGCAAAACAACCCTTGAAGAACAGCCCATTTAAAGCAAGCAATGCCTGTTCTTTTAAGCTGCCTGTTAAAGTCACCTAGGACTTGCCCCAGTCCCCACCACTTATTTGTGTCTCACGGGTGAATTGATTCACAGAAGCACTACCCCATTGACCTGAATTATAATATTGATAACATATAACTGAAGGTTCCAGAAATACCCTTTATTCATCATGTTGTTCATTCATGATATTTGAAAATTGTCTCTGTTATTTTCAGCATAAAAACATTTTGTGTGTACGGCAACATGTTTCTCTCGTTCTGTATCAAGATCACTTATTCTTAATATGGGCATGTTCGTGGCAGAGTGAACTCTTATATTATAGCTGTCTTGAACCTGCCTGTAAGTTTCTACCTTTTGCCAGGAGGTTTCAACAGCCAAAAAGAAATAATGAAGACAAATGGGTTGGGAAAGAAATATGCTGGATGATCCTCACCTCTTTGTCTAAACATTCTTGTATTCAAGGATTTTAGGAGCACATCATGGAAGTCACTCATACCACCTGGATTATCCAAGTTGTCATTTGTTTCAACTTGGTATGGTATAGCTTTGCTGCTGAACCATGTATGCCACGAGCCTTTTACATGTCAAATTGTTTCATTCATGTTCCGAAAGTCTCTTGTTATTTACAATTACAAATCATGCCTCCCCCCTATGCATATGTATTATGTACTAACTTTTAATGTCTTCTAGTTTTAGCATCCATTCATGGATCTAGATTGCATAGTAAATAAATCCTTTCACTAGAGTTACACATGCATGAAATTTATTCACACATGATTATAATTTGGTCCAACTCTTATTTTACCTTCCCACCTTCAGCACAAATCCAAAGATAGTCTTTGATGAAAGTCCCTGGCAGCCATTGTTTGAGATTTTTCTGTTGGAAAAAGAGATGATATAAGACAAGCAATTAGGGTTGACCCTTTATTGCTCAAAAAATTGGTCAAATAAGTAGCATATTGAGTGAAATTTGAACTTGTTTGATCTGCACATTTGCAATCATATGATACAATTGTTTTATCTCTGCAAATATGATTGTATGTTCATAAAATCAGAAAAGGCGAGTATTCTGATGTATACACTTATATAAACTTTTCTTCTGGTCATTGAACTCCTCTTGACTGGGGGAGGGTACCTAACTCCTTTCAAGATGTCATCATTACAAACAGAGGACCTTTGGCTACAAAGTTTTAACTGAGGGTTATGTATTCCATCAAAGTGACCAAGTGACCTGCACCTGGCCTCATTTTCAAAAATAGATAGGGACCCACTTTGACAAATCCTCATCATCATGGGAACCAGTATTGCTGTATTAACATGACCCACATCTTGAAAGACTTTGTCAATTGCATTATCACTGGGAGCATGTTTGGCAGTTTTGAACCTGGGTCATAATTGCATGTAAGTGATCCAACATGTCCCTATACCACAACCTGGTGGATTTTTCCCCAAGGGAAACCTCACTGGAAAACTCAAGGGATGCTTTCCCACATTCTTGGATGGCATCCCTAGTAAACTTGCTGGTGTAGAATGGTGTGCCTCATCCTCACTCAAGGGTATTCGAACCAGGCCCCTGCTGGCACTGAACTAGCCAAATGCCCATCAACATTGTGACAACTGGTTGAGCTAATCCCTTGGGCTACAATCCGATGGACTTGTGTGCACTATGTTTAAGTGAGATTCTATTCCCTTTTTTTCTACTCTTCTGAATTGTCATTTTCCGTTGGTGAGTATAGTAGTTACATCTGAGGCATGCTCAGGCAAACTCAGAAATCAGGAATATCTATTCCCAAGGAGTGCATCTCTGTAGATATGCAACTTGACAACACACATTTCAGGCTTTTGAAACATGTTCCAGCAGAATGCAAGTCCTCTGCTTGGCAGCTGCAGGACTGTAGAACCTTTGTTGCAAGGTGTTTATTACCCTATTCCATTTGATTGATAAATTTTACCCAGTATATTGGATCTCCTGTTTGGATAGTGTGATATCTTAGTGAATACCTCGCTACAGGCAATTGCAGAAGATATTTTCAGTATTAAATTAAAGACTAGCGTGATGTTTTCTTTAAACTAACATGTTGCTATCATAAGATGTTGATATTTTTGAGTTAAACATCGGAGTTCCAAAAGTGATCCATTATAGATTTTAGCAACTTTCTGTCCTTAAACAATGAATTTATAGCGAGATGAGTACATGAAGGCGGTTTTGTAAATGCAACATGTAATTGTGGATCAGCATACACCTCCACACTTTATGTCACGCCATCATAATGTCTGACCAGTTTGACAGATGCAGCCCTAGAAACTCAAGCTTTTAAACAATTTTGTTGTCAAGCTGCAGGACTGTAGAACCTTTGTTGCAAGGTGTTTATTACCCTATTCCATTTGATTGATAAATTTTACCCAGTATATTGGATCTCCTGTTTGGATAGTGTGATATCTTAGTGAATACCTCGCTACAGGCAATTGCAGAAGATATTTTCAGTATTAAATTAAAGACTAGCGTGATGTTTTCTTTAAACTAACATGTTGCTATCATAAGATGTTGATATTTTTGAGTTAAACATCGGAGTTCCAAAAGTGATCCATTATAGATTTTAGCAACTTTCTGTCCTTAAACAATGAATTTATAGCGAGATGAGTACATGAAGGCGGTTTTGTAAATGCAACATGTAATTGTGGATCAGCATACACCTCCACACTTTATGTCACGCCATCATAATGTCTCACCAGTTTGACAGATGCAGCCCTAGAAACTCAAGCTTTTAAACAATTTTGTTGTCATTAACTTGTTTTCTTGGGAAGCATATTAAGGAGTCAAAACATGGAGCTGTTCCTGTTCTTACCTGACCGTCATCTGCTGAATACTGGTAGGTCTTCTTGTCTAAATTCCTCAGAATCTTTAGATGAATAGCTCTTGCTCTTCCATTTAGCTTTATCTGAGAGAGTTGTCGAACTATCTAGATTTTTTTGGTATCATTATTTCCTAAATTTTGTAATGCCATTACAAAATTTACTTTCCAGCCATAGAGATCTTTCTATTGTGCCACCTTTTGTCTTGGTATTTGTCTGCTAGGAGACTATCATTTCAGAAATTCTCTGTCCCCAATTGTTTTTGTTTTCGCTTATTTTGGAAGAGGCAATGGATTATAACTGAAGAATGACACGGTCTACTATATAAAGTTCTCTCTGTTATGTTTACTCACTGCTAACGTTTTGAATATATCATCTTTTTGTAAGGCTTGCTTTAATGTTCTTCACATATTTAAATAGTCTGGAATGATAAGCATTTAAAAGTTTAACGTAGAGATTTGAGCTTCTGTGCCTTGATTTTAGCATGATCGATCTCTCTCTTTCTATATATATGTCTGAACTTTTGTAGTTATGACACCATTACTAAAAATATCTGGTTTTATCATATTCAGGCCGTGACTCTTCTTCAGTACTTACGGGAACCAAGACAAGGGAGCCTTAGAGCGCAGCACTCGGATTTTTCGCTAACTTGATCAGGAACTCTGAGGGGCAAACTCTTCACCGTGACATAAAGATTGTAAAGTTCTGAGTAACGGGTTGTAAATATGAAAAGCATTGTAATTCTTGTGAGTTCCATAACATTACCTCAAAAGCTTGTGTGTCATAGGGTGTTTCACAGAAAAAATATTCAATAATTCTACACATTGTTTCAGAGTGACAGTTTTACAGGTAGCAAGTTGGCTTGCAGTTCCTAGTGTTGTTCAAAATTAGCTGTCGGCAGATCCACGAAATTCTGGTTGAAATTTGGTGATTTCAGTGGCATTCCGGTGTCGGCATGCGTATTATTTTGATGTACAGAAAAATGAAAGCAAGGTTGTTGCTTTCTATGTAATTAGATTTTGTCCTTTTGTATGGGAGGGTGTAAAGTGTGCATTGCTTTTAAAAATGTAACCCTCTGCGGGATTTGATGAAAGCATATGACTGCAGAAGATAGCAAAGCAGTACAAAGCCATTATATAGAATCATTTTTATTGTGGTGAAGTCAACTTTATGATTATAAATATAGATTTGTAAGCTTATATATTTGTTAAAGATTTTTTGCACGCTATAATGTTGCTCTTATGTTGTACTGTATCTGACCAATGTTTTAAAACTCGACACCGACTCGGCCGACTCCAACTCCTACTCGGTATCGACTCGGCCGTTGTAAAAAATACATTAAATATTTATTTTTTTATAAAAAAACATAATTTTAAAGATTTTCATTCATGTTTCCACCAAACACACATCATTAGAATATAGATAGAAGACAACATTTGATCAAAGCAGGCTCATGAATATATCCATTATATCAAAATGGTACCCAGTGCACTGTCCAATACATACATGATCATGATATAAAGATCAAAACAAAAACACATAACCAAGGAGGCTAGAAATGGCCTCTACAACAAAAGTAAACTATGACCAGTACTACTGGCTATTGCCGGAGGAGCTGAGATCATGTGGATCAATCTCTAGATCATCATTAGAGTTAGACAGGGGGCCCCATGGCTCCTCCTCATCATCATCTCCAACTGCAATTGTAGAAGTGTTACCACTAGTAGGCTGTGCAGCAGCTACAAGCTGAGATAGACGAGATATGCGCTTCTGTCATGGCTCCACAAAAGAAGCGCTTGCAACTGGAGGACTTGGGGCTGGCCCTGAGGCTGGTACAAGTGGATCAGGGTCTGCATTCAACTGAACATTATGTTCGAGTGTTGCCTCCACCTGTAAATCCAAATCAAGATCCTCATCAGAATCAAACTCTGTTGGATGATTCTCCACTACCCATCTGATGTTGGATCAATATCGTCCAACACAGTGGGATCTGAATCAGGTCTTTTGTTTTGCGATTGGTTGCGTCTGAGCCGGAGATTGTATTAGACATAGATTAGATCATTAACCATTTTTTATCCAAACGGGTTCTCTTCTTTGTGTGAATCCTCTCAAAGACAGAACAATCGCGCTCACACCCAGTAGCACTACAAGTTTGACTCAAAATACGAATTGCAAACCTCTACAATTTAGGGCAATGGCTACCAAAAGCCTCCCACCATTGTTTGGGTTAAATATGGTTTAGGAGAGGGGAATGGACCCCAAAAACCAAATAGGGAAAATTAAAACCAGTTTGGAGTCCCCAAAAAAAGTTTTTTTTTTTTTTTTTTCAAATCGCTGTTTCCGGTTTCATTGGGCCACTGTCACTAACTCGGCCGAGTTAGAGCAGGCTCGGCCGAGCCGGCCAGGTTAATACCAAACCGGCCGAGTTGTTAAACAACTTGGCCGGCTCGGTATTAACCTGGCAAGCCAAATTGAATCCATGGCCAAGTCATATCTTTTAGACCTGGCTTGGACCAACTCGGCTGAGTCAGTTCCGAGCCGGCCGGTTTTTAAAACATAAATCTAAACCCATGTCACATGCTTTCAATATCGTTAGTATTGCAAACGCTATTGACAAAATGTCTTGTGATGGCATATCTGAATATACTTCTGGTGCTACATTCTAAAATCAAGCATTATACAAAGTAGTTATAATTTTCATTTGAAGGAAATTCAAATGTACACATAGATCTAAACCCATGTCACATGCTTTCAATATCGTTAGTATTGCAAACGCTATTGACAAAATGTCTTGTGATGGCATATCTGAATATACTTCTGGTGCTACATTCTAAAATCAAGCATTATACAAAGTAGTTATAATTTTCATTTGAAGGAAATTCAAATGTACACGAAATTGTAGCTTTGAAACATAGCAATCTTAGTATTTAGTTCCGTACAAAGGCTGAAAGAAAAAAGAAAACATGTCTCCTGTACACTAATTGTCTGGTAAAAGACAAACAAAATGGGCACAGCTATGTAGAAACGCTATTGGGATTGGTTGAGTGCAGGGTTCAACTATACAGGATAATTACAAAGAATACTAGAATGTTTTTTACATGGCAAGAAACACTTTTTTTTAAACCTTAAATTTTAATTAGTTTGGATCATAATGAACTTTGTAGTGAGATTCTGCTGAAGCGTTATGTTGTATTTAGATGGCTGATTTACCTGATATTCCTCTGTTCCATACACCGCTGTCTGTTGCTTGAATATTAATATTTGTAAGAAGATTACTGTCAAAGCAAAGCAATTCTTCTTCATTTCAAAAAAAAAAAACAAAAACGTGAAACAGAAGATATACCTTGACCTGTAATGTCAGCTTCTTATCGGCAACTTTATGTATCTTCTGTGAAAGTCTTGAAGATCCTGGAGATTGCAGAAAGTAGAATTGGAAGTAAATAATAATAATTCAATGTGGAGGTAGAAAATTTTTAAGTTCCAGAAGACTATGGAGAGATCAGATGTAAATGTATATGTTTGTTTATAGGAAAACTATGGAGAGATAAGATGTAAATGTATATGTTTGTTTATAGGAAAAGATTGTTTTCTCATTTAGGACAGGACAGCTCAATTTCTCCAGTGTCCAATATCCTTCAATATATTCCGTTCATGGTTGGAAACTCTCATGCATATTAAAGGATAAAATAATAAAGTAACTTATTAATGTCGGACATGTGTTAAGCCCCTTTTCCAAGAAGGTCAAACACCTTTACCTCCCCCATCCCGCACAGGAGCTCTACAGTTCTTAACTTGTTCGGTGCTTGTTTTAAAAGCTTTAAAATATTAAATGAGTGAAGATAAAATAATTGAATGGTGCAACGAGGGATTTGATTCCAGGATTATCCTTATTTATGGTGAACTCTATATCTCGGTTATTTCTAAACATATCGAGTAATGTTGAGTTTATATGTTGCTCAGTGCTTGATTGAAAAGCTTTAAAATATTAAATGAGTGAAAGATAAAATAATTGAATGGTGCAACGAGGGGGCGTGATACCTGATTACAGGATTATCATTATATACGGTGAACTCTATATATCTCGGTTATTTCTATATGTAATGTTGGGTTTATATCAGTTGATAGCATCTAGCAATTGACTTTGGCTCTGCTATGCAGCTTAAAATAAACGTTGTAGTTCGGACTTTGCTTCCTGGGTGTTTGGTTCATTGTTGCCAGAGACCTAGAGCAAAGCGGGAGCAGTTTCCAGAAAAATTCTGGAAGTGAAGTGTTACTGGGAGTGCATCTTAGAGTGTTTTCCTAGAATACTGTAGAAGAGTGGTCCCAGAATTTTTTATGGCCCTTGATGAGGAAGGTTGGGATTGTTGGAGTGTGATTACCATGTGGATGACATCTCCAACAAATTCTTAATAAACTAGCAGGGCATATTATTACTATACTTTTGAACTTTGCATTTGTTGGCAAGGAATTAGCCAAATAACCAATAACGTTAACAATTTAGAAAAATGCCTTCCCGATCTATCACATGAAAGTATTATTTGCCAATGCGTTTCGAACCAGCCAATGTGGTTCATCATTAGAAACCAGCTAATGTGGTTCATCATTAGGACGATAAGATGGAGAAAGTCTGATCCAGCAAAGGTATATGAAGAGAAAAAAGGACTAAAAATGACCATTGTTTTTAGTCTTTTCTCTTTATATACCCTTGCTGGATCAGATTTTCTCCATCTTATCGTCTTGATGATGAGCTGCATTTGCTGGTTCGAAACGTGTCGGCAAATAATACTTTCATGTGATGGATCTGGAAGACATTTTTCTGAATAGTTATACTAACAAAAGCCTACATTCAAACAACATTAACAATCTTGAACCCATTGAGTTAACTCCTTGAATACTTCATTTATTTAAACATTTGGTGTTGACATAGAATTTAGCACACAAAATTATTATTCTGTATATTATTATTACACACAATAACACAGGGAGTTAGGCCATAAGATATATTATCTTAGCTAGACAATCTAGATAGTTGAGAAAAAATCTCAACCACACACTAATCTAGGAGCTATTTTAGACCAAATTTCTTAAATACTACTAATTAACAATCTCCTAAATAATACAAACAACTTATATAGGTACTACAATATATACGATGAGGAATATCAAGTTTTAAGCACAAGACATGTAGGAGTTAATATCTCCAACAAACATTTTACATAGTATGTCAACATCCTTCAATATAGGTGCCAACTTAGATTGGGAAAATTGTTAGAGCATAACCAGAAAATTAAAGGCTTGGACTTCATCGTTTTAAAGGATCTAGGTTTGGGTTTCCTAGTTTAAAATTGCCCAATATCCTATTGCATCTTTCTATTACTTGGCCTCAGGGTTTGTATACATTATCTTTAGCGCAAACATACCGATCATAAGATACACACGTTCCCCATATATGTTATGGGGAATTCTCTTTTGATGCAACCTTTGCTGATCTTTTAGGATAAGTACACAAGTGCATTGAGGTAGGTAACATGCTTAGGGTCAACAAGAAGAAAGAGAATATGTAAGAGAGAGGAGGTCAACTTCCTTGACGATCTTTCTGCAACTAAAAATTTCATGATGAGCTTACAAGTTTTTGGTGCCTCGATGGCTTGTATATATAACTTAGCATCCAAATCGTAAAATACATAGGCTGCCCATACATATGAGGAATTCCTTCCAATGCATCCATTGTTTGTCTCTTTAGTACACATGAACGATGTAAGAGAGAGAAGGTCAACCTCCTTGACGATCTTTGTGCAACTAAAAATTTCATGATGAACTTATAGGTTTTCAGTGCCTCGATGGCTTGTATATATAACTTAACATCCAAATCGTAAGATACATAGGCTGCCCATACATACGAGGAATTCCTTCTAATGCATCCATTGTTAGTCTCTTTAGTACACATGCACGATGTAAATAACATTTGTGGAGTCAACAAGAAGATAGTATATTTGGGCATTGATTAATTTCAATTATTTATTTATTTATTTAAGAAATGTTGTAAAGGAGGCATAATACTTGGTCAATATAAGGAGCATAATTGTAAAAGAAAGAAATGAGGACATGATTATTAGTTTTGTTGTTCTGATTTGTTTTCCGTTTATTGTCAATAGAGTTGGCATCTAACCACCACATGGGAGAATGTGAATGTGTTTTGGCATGTCTACCTATTCTTGGCATATCTAAAGGGCATTATTTTGGGAGTTATGCTCTTCTATTATTAGACATTTTGCATGTTGGACTTGTCTTTTAATTCTATATAAAGAGAAAGGGGGCTCATTAGCAAATAAATAACCAAGTAGTCATTTTGTAATTATTCTTTCAATATTGATTAGTCATTTTGTAATTGTTCTTTCAATTTTGATGATAAGTACTATGACAACTGCTACAAATATATTTCACTTCTTGGCTTTAGTAATAGTATTTGTATTTATTAGATGTACTCTTCATCACATATGGATTCATATGAAATTCAAATATGCAATGACTACACCTCTACTTTATACTCCTATGCTTTTAGTTTCCAAAAATCTAAAGTTTTAATTGGTGTTTCTTTTTTGATGTCAATTACATGTTAAATCTTTTGAGTTAGATATGCTTTATTGAATTAGAAAATTGAACAACAATATCATAACTATTGTTACCTTTGAGATATTTGGTAAGATATTCAAGTCCTTGAATGGAGTGCAACCCTAGGAGCACTTATGAAGGTTGTCCACTATCACCATAACTACTTTTCTTCTCACCTTAGGCTACTTCTTTTCTTGCACATGGGTCAAAAACATGGTGAAGGTTGCTTGAGATGCTCTTTAGAATTTAAAGGATGATGGATTGCCAATACTAGTGGCTATCTAATTGTTGATGGAGTCCTTTATCTAAGAACAAAAGGGTTTGAATAATGTGGGAAAAATGCAATCACACCTTTCATTAATGCACTAATTATTAGTCCAAAATAGAGTTTTAGATTATTCACCATTACAACCATGAAATTTCAACTAAACAATAATGTGCAACCATGAACAGTTAAAGGATAGCCACATGAAAACAAAGGTTGAGTATTCAAAGTAGGCAACCTTCTTATAGAATGAACAACCAACAATACATTGATTGTTCAATATGAATTTAACATGAAATTATAAAGCCATGACATGTCACACTTATTCTTTTTCCTTAGTTAAAACAACCAAACAAGGATTAAACAACCCTAACCAAAAAATTACAACAACAAACTCCTTTAATTATCCAAGCTTACATCAAGAGATAGTGTGGGTTTCACCTCAATCTTAGTGTCCTCTTATTGGGGTAAGACTACCCTTTTTGGAGGATTATTTCAATAGAAAAATAGATGGTAATCCTTACAAAAGCCTAGTCATCCATGAAAGAGAAAAAAAAGAGATGGGAATTTGCACATTTCATCCCAATTGATCTTCCACTAGGCTTGAAGGAGAACTTACACAATTCCAACCATACCTCAAGCAAATGTAGTTCTCTTCAATTTATAGGATTCTACCTTGAAAAAGACCTAATTAGGGTATTCCTCCATAAAACCCCTTTCTTGATTTGAGAAGTCTTCAAATGACACATGGAAACTCCCAAGGATAGAGTGCATCTCTAAAGTTTTTTAACAACCCTAGCACCCTTTTACTCTCTCCAAATGAGCACTTAAAAATAAATGTTCAAAATTTCTATTGAAATGGTACTTATACTCTTCTTTTGAGTGGATTAGGATCCACTTAAACATAATTTAAAGTTATGTTTTAATTATGGATTTAGGTTAGGGCCAACCTAAACATAATTTAAAGCTATATTCAACTAATTAATTTTTTCTTTCATTTGGAGCCCCCGCTACTTGTCCCAACCTCATCATCATCAAATACAACATCAAACTTTCCAAGTGATTTATTACATCCTTTTGTGGCCACAATGTAGATGAAGCTAATGTAATCCCCCCAGTGGACCTTTTTTACCATAACGATACCTTTTAGTGCCACATTGCACCATTTCAAGCAAGATGTTCCCGCTTTAGTGCTTTAATTTGCCAAATGTCTTCCTTTGTGTTTTCTCCATTGTAGGGTATTTTTTTCTTTTCTTCTTTGGGTTTTGTCTTTCCATATGTCATGCTTTAGCCACCTCTTGAAATAGGGTGTTCATCTTTTAGAAATTGCTTTCTCATCCATTGGTCTGAGGCCTAGGCTTCAACCTTTATTTTTTCCTCAACCAATGGTGCAACAAATGTAACATAAGCCATGTAATCATGCTTCAACTATACTGAGTATGCACGAATGAAATCCCATGGTGTAATGTGCCTTCAGAACATCCTCCAACAAACCAAACATACTCCCCCACACCTACAATTGTCATTGAACTCCAAGGGTCTTCTACTGTGTTTCATAAGAGAGGAAAGTCTATGAAAATGCAAATTGACCCTTGCCTTTTTAGAGGGTAACACAAGGCTATACGCCCCTAGTGGAGTACAATTAAACTCCAAAATATCTATTGTATTTACAAAATTAATAAAAGGGTTAGCTATTTATGACAACATGGATCCAACAATTCACATCCCATCACACAATGTGATTCCTTCATTCCAATCCATTGCAAAGGAATTGAGAATGTTCACATAATACTCAATCTGAAGGGGCACTACAAATAAAGATATGAGGCTAAAAGGCCAAAGAGGACATATACCTGAAACTTAATACTCATGAACATTGAGCTTGTTCTTCCTACCCTACTCTACAACAAGGAGATGTAATGATAAGTGAAGTCAAATAGATAATGCAACCCTTGCACCATATAATGTAACCTAATATCTCCCCCCTTTTTTCCAAGTAATATATCTTGGGGAATCCCCTTAGTCACTTCCCCTCATTTTGAGGATGGTACAGAGGGTAAACCCTAGGTTCTTTAAGAAACAAGGCCAAGTCTATGATAATGCTCAAAGCTATTACAACAATATACTCATTATGAGTTCAACATGTCACTTACATAATAGAACCTTGCTGGGAAGGATAACAATCCATCCCACAATAACTCAAGCTATAACCAATTGATGAACATGTTATCTCCCCTTGTGTTCAGTGATGAGCCAAAACAAGGCTACATCAAGTGTCTTGTAAACATATGTTGGAACCTCTGTCACCATATAGATAAAAAGTAAGGGTGATCTCCTAAAGATGGAAGAAAACACCATGATTATACCAACGTTGGTGTGTGCTGCTACATGTTTTCTCTATCCAAAGTTGGATGACACTACTATAGTCATTATCTTTGGCATATGAATAGGGAAACACATCATCTTACCATGAATCACTTCCATGCACTACAAAATGAATCTCCAAATTCTAATCGTACAAGACCCAACAATATTCCTTCGTTGCCATGCAAATCACCTGACATAACCTCCAACAACAAGGTTTTAGAAGGTGGCTCCAAAATAAGCTTGCAAAAATTTTGCTACCCT
>APFE030658793.1:0-28982 GCA_000404065.3 Pinus taeda
ATTTTATCATATTAAGAAATAATGTGTATTGTGTTTTTCTCTTTTTTGAATCTTTACTTTTGGTAAAGGGGATTTTCTAAGCAATAAAAAATATATCATATAATTCTATATTCTCATTTTTTTAAGTTTTAGGTTTATTTAATTTTTTTTTTTTTTGAAATTAGGTTGATTTTAGGGAAGGGCTAGCTTGTTTATTGGATAGAAGAATGCTCTATTGACATTCGGATGCTATCATGAAGGTTGTGAGAAGTTTAGTCGATCTTGGATGCCTATTGAGATAGTTTGATTCCCACAAAGTAACTTCCATCCTCAACCACTTCCCATATATACATATATTGATTTGTTTCAAGATATAAATAAATTATAATAATTGCATACTAAAAATTTAAATATAATATAAAAATATAAAAAACATTATTAATAATATACAAATATATTTTTATATAATATTTAATTAAAAGGAATGTATAATAATTTTAATATCTTCCCTAAAAATTAAAAGGTATGAGATTTTCTATATTTCTAATAGTTGTCAATGTTTTTTTATGGAATATTTTGAAGAATTAATATTGAACAAATTTTATTTTGAATTAGGTGTTAATTTGGATTTGTTAATGATATTTTTGTTGATTGATATTATGACTAACCTTTTTTTACCTATTTTTTCAACCATCTTAACAACATTTCATCTCATATCTTATTTACTATGGAAATCCAAAAGGATAACTCTTTTATCTTCTTAGATGTTCTCATTTCGGCACCTTAACTCACGAGGTTTATAGGAAAAAGGTACCTTTCTGCTCATTCTCACCATCCCTTAGTGTAAAAATTTGTTGTTTTAAAAACCCTAGTTACAGTAAACATTATATTCGCCACATTACAAGAAACATTGTATTCATGATTTACTAAATAGCAAGTTGTTTTAAATGCAATGTCGTTGTATATAGTTTTGAATGTAGGAACATATTATGACTTTGGTTTGTTGAAATTGTTTTTCCTAATTTTATCTACTTTAAATGTGATTCTTCATAAAAATTTAAAATATTCTTTTCATCCTTCATAGTTTTATAATAATATATTATTAAAAATTAATCTTATTTTTTCTTCTTTAATATTATGCATATGTATCACTCATTACTTCCAAAGTTTATATGATAAAAATACTAGTGCAATTATTATAAATTAAATGACTAGTAAACGTTTGATAGACATCAATCCATGCTTAAAAAAAAAAAAAAAATTAAGAATATCAAAATAATTAGCATTATTATTATTATTAATAATTTTAAAAAATATTAATATATAGGCTAAACATATATACATCTCCAAATTTACTATGGAGATTCGTAACTTATAATGCTACAAAACATTGGCCAATGCCATGGCTTATGAATACTACATGTCAAAAAAATGCTACAAAACATTGGCCAATGCCATGGCTTATGAATAGTACATGTCAAAAAAATCATAATTCATTTCATATGACACTTGCCCATATTATTATTTTCTTTTTAGTTAATCAAATTAATTAAAAAACAAAAAGACAACTATTTTTTAGATAAATTTCAATCTTGAATTATAAATACTACTAAAAATATTCTAAAATATTTCGTGTAAGTTAAATCCATATTATTCACATAATAAGTATTAATAATTAAATTAAAATTCTAAAAAACACATTCCAAAATAAATACATCTATCAACATAATTACAATAGCCGTTGATTAACACTATCTTAAATTAACCCTAACATTTCAAAATAAAGAGGACGCAGAACCAATTTGTTAAGGCCAAAGACCAAATCTTAGAAAATATGGAAGGTATTCTTTCTTAAAGATATAAAGGCCTAAGATCCCAAAGAACCTCATAGTCTGTCTAAAAGAACCATTAATCATTCTTAAGTTTGAAGGCCAAAATTTCTTATAAAATTGTGGAAAACATTATTATATCTTGCCTTAAGATGTTATTACATAAGCTAATTTCATAAAATCGAGGTTTTGTAAGCTAAAGATAAATAATTGATAACATCAGTTTGGTGCAAGAAGTTATTCACTCAAGCAAAAGAAGGAAAGAAAAAGGAATGTTCATCATGTTAGAAATGCTTAATTCCTTCGATAGAGTAAGAAACTTCTTATTATTTGTTATTTTAAAGAAAGATCGCTTTGAAAATGGATTTATTCACTGGATAGAAAATTGCATTCAGGGTCACTCCTACCACCCCTGAATTGGATTTTTAGGCCTTGTCAAGCAATACAACTAAATTAGTGTAGATCCACGGATCTCACAAGAGCCAAGAGGGATCAAATCTCTTGAAGTGCAAACCTCTTTTAGAGTACATAACTTGAATAAAATATTTGCACCTTGAAAAAATTGATCCCCTAAAAGCTTGATATATATATATATAATATATATATATAAGAAAAACTTATGGCTGGAAAAATAACAATTGCTCACTTATTTGTTGGTCAAGACTTGACCATAAGACCTATGGGCACCAAACCTTCCCACTTGACCATTACATCATGAAGACTAAATGTCAAATTTGAAGCCGGGAAAAAATTATAATGTGAAATTAATAAAATGATTTATAAGATTAATTAATTTTAGAATTTTCATATTATAAAGCTTTTGAAATTTAACTTTGCAAATATTAACTCATTTATACATGTTTAAATAAAATAAAAAATAAAGGTATTTTTCCATATTAGGGAATTTTGTAAACTTGAATAAGTGAATTTAATAGAATACATATAAGAGAGAGAACAGATGGCGCCAATGTCATCGGCGGCTCTGCCTCCCATTTGTAAGAGGTCAAGTATAGCCATTCATTTGAACTTTAAGGGCAGAATCACCGGCGGCACTAAAAATAAATTAGAAAGCCCCCAGTCCACACTCTTCATTCGGCTGGAAGAGAAATCCATAATCCTCCATATACACATCTAACAGAGAAAAATCCTGTAAACTTACAGAGTCGTTACAGTTCAGATCTTCAAGAACTAAATCACAAAATGTGGGACCTTGTTTCACTGAAATCTCTTGGGCTTCAACCCCATATTCAACTTTCGAACCGTAGTAACAGGACATTGCATGATCTTCGGAAGGCAGCCAAAATTCTTCTGTGGGGAATTTAGCTGCTGTGGCTTTAATACTACATGTCAAAAAAATCATAGTTCATTTCATGTGGCACTTGTTCATATTATTCTTTTCTTTTTAATTAATTAAAAAACAAAAAGACATAACTATTTTTGAGATAAATTTCAACATTGAATTATAAAAACTATTAAGAATATTCTAAAATATTTCGTGTAAGTTAAATCCCTATTATTCACATAATAAGTATTAATAGTTAAATTAAAATTCTAAAAAACATATTCCAAAATAAATACATCTATCAACATAATTATAATAGTTGTTTATTAACACTATCTTAAATTAACCCTAACATTAAAATACATCAAATTATTTTAATCACCAAAAAATTCCAAAAAAAACCTTAATTATGTGCAAAGAATTACACTAACCAAAATATGTTACTGCATCATTGATAAAAGGAATTACTTTAACCACACAAAAAAATGGTGCGCAATCACATGTCTCATTTTTAGTCCTTGACATCTGGCATGGGACTATAGGAATCCAAATCAATGGCGTAACATTATTTCGTGTTAGCATTTAGTGAGTTTTTAACCTGTCGTTGTACTATGTCATCCGCGGACTATATTATAATTTTTTTCATTGTCTTATTTGGCCTCTTCCCAAGGCGGAGAGGCGATAAGCATATATTATTTTGGGTTTGTATTTTTCATATTTCAAAATTGTAAACTAATGCTAACATTAGTCTACAAATATGAAATGCGAGCAGGGTTTGGAAGTGCTAGAGAAGGTAAAGTTTCCAGGAAAGGTAAAGCCATTTATTAGTTGTTGAAGTTGTCACATGTTGATGCGTTTTCGTCTACAGAATGGGAGCTGGCAGAACGGGAGGATCATAGCAGATCGAGGACTTTTTGTTGTGCTGTGTTTCTTCAGATGCGCAATGGAGACACTGCTTCTTGATCTAGACTTAGAAGTGAATCTATTACGAGATTATTCATATGCGGGTCTTTGGTTCTGTGAAAACCAAGTGAGAAGCTTGAATTGGCTGGATACACTACATACGCTAGGATGTGCAGAAACCCTCCACATGTTAGCATGGCTTCTTTTTGTTTCTTTTGTTCCACCTGCTACTCGGTCTTAGCCTAATATGGTCAAATGAATAGTTTATTGATAGGGGAGAAGGACCACATCACTTCTCTGAACATTGTTAACATGGTTACTATGTTAGTCTCATGGGGATATTTTCTCTACGAATGGGGAGTATTATGTTATGCTCATCTATATCTATGAATGGGGAGCTATTTGTTCTCTCATCACCCAATTAAAAAACAAGGTTACTTTTGGATACAAATGGATATAGATTCTATTATGTGAATGGGTCTATACCTGTTTGCCATGAAACTACGTGCTCGAATCACCAAGCTCCCAAATGAATGGTGTGGTGCTCAAGAGGATCTATTCTTCGTGTTGTTAAACAGATTCATGAACACACTGAGAATGGTTATTCCATTTGGGAGTCGTGGCTCTCAATGAAGACAAAACGATCATAAACGATGGTTACCAGTAGCCAGCTAAGTATCAACTTTCGCAAACATAACTGTGTAAATCCCATATGCCTTGCATGTTCACAAAAAGAAATCAATGACTGTAAACAAGCAAAATTAAAATATAATGAAAACTGTTTGCTTACCCTAGCCCCCTTTGTCATTTAGTACCTTATTTTCTATTTGATATTCACTGTACTAAACAATTTGCAATCAAATACAGTGATTCTATTTGATATTTAATGTCTTTCTTTGAGACCCATGGTTGATGACATGTAGCTTAGATATGACCTAATCATAACCATATTGATCCAAACTGGCCAGGTGAGAAAACCAACATGAATAGTACAAAGCTTAGTTATAATGCCAGCTAATTGATGCAGAAATTTTGTAGTTTGATTATTTTAGGAGATTTTTTTGAATACCATAAAAGTTGATGAGGTTTAGTCCCAATGTCATGATCAATGAATGATTTTTGGTGTCAGGGTTTGGATGGAACAATCTCATATTTGTTGTGTTATTCAAACAGTGTCCAACATTTGTTATAATGTTCGGCAGAGCATGCCAGGCAAGTGTTTGAAAGAACTATGGAAAGCCAGATGTTTGAAGAGAGCTCTAGTCAACATATATTTGAGCCCAACTCTGTTTTTGAGGCAGGTTTTTAAATTATGATAAACTTACCCACACAAAAACCCTTTCTTTTGAATATGAGGTAGCGCACTAGGAAAACCTCTCTTCTGAATATTAGGTGGATTTAAAGCAGAAGTTGGACCATTACAACAGATCCCTTTGACTTAGTGACATCTGATATTTAAGGGTTAACGACTTTAGGATCTACTTTTGTTGTCAAAATACAGTATGTTCAAAGATTCAACCATTTTTTAGTGTGGTAGTTGCATGGAGTAAGGCACCATGTTGCACCTACGACTTCAAAACCTATATCATTCAGAAATGTGATCATAAACAATCTACCTTCTTTAGGTGGACAACTTCCTCCTATGCCAAGTCCATCACTAGAGAAACTTGAAGAAGTGCCATTACTGGAGATTACAGAGCCATAGATCAAAGAATCCTTGAATTTTTATGAATAATCTGAAGTAATTCACAGATTTAATGGATTCTGGCCTCCTACCTCAGACTTGTATAAATGGATTCACTTTAACTGGACAAAATAGACAAGGTATATCTATGTTCTAAGGCACTTTTGTTGTTCAAATTGCACTTAGTGAATATTACCATGGTAAATAAAGTTTTTAAAAAATATCCCTCGTTCTGGATTTTGGGGTCCAACAGGGATTTCGTTACCCCATGGATTCCTGCATTTCATCCATCCTCTATGGCTCTCAATAAAATGGCCATCTATGTGTCCCATTGTCATGATCAATGAATGGTTTTTGGTGCTAGGGTATGGATGAAATAGTCTTAGATGTGCTGCGTTATTCAAACAATGTCCAGCATATGTTATACTGTTCGAAAGAGTATTCCAGGAAAGTGTTTGAAAGAAAGATGGAAAGTCAAATGTTTGAAGAGAGCTCTAGTTAGCATATATTTGATCCCAACTTTGTTTTTTAGGCAGGTTTTCATATTATGGTAAAGTTACCCACTGGGAAACCCTCTCTTCTGAATAAACTCTTTTGAATATGAGGTGGTGGAATTGGAAAACCTCTCTTCTGAATATGAGGTGGTTTTAAAGCAGAAGTTGGACCATTGCAACAAATCCCTTTGACTTAGTGACATATGGTATTTAAGGGTTAACAACTACAAGATCTATTTTTGTTGTCAAAATACAATATGTTCAAAGATTCAAGCATTTTTTAGTGTGGTAGTTGCAAGGAGTAAGGCGTCATGTTGCACCTGCAACTTCAAAACCTATATCATTAAAAAAATGTGGTCAAAAACAATATTTCTTCTTTAGCTATACCACTTCCTCCTATGCCAAGTCCGTCACTAGAGAAACTTGAAGAAGCGCCATCACTGAATATTACAGAGCCATAGATCAAATAATCCCTGAATTTTTATGAAGAATCTGAAGTGATTCACAGATTCAATGGATTCTGGCTTGCTACCTCAGACTTGTATAAATGGATTCACTTTAACTGGACAAAAAACAACAAGGTATATCTTAGTTCTAAGGCACTTTTGTTGTTCAAAATACACTTAATGAACATTACCATGGTCCATAAAGTTTTTAAAAAGGATTCCTCTTTTTGGATTTTGTTCTGGATTTTGGGGTCTAGCAGGGCTTTTGTTACCCCGTGGATTCTTGCATTTCATCCATCCTTTATGGCTCTCAACAAAATTCCCATCTCTATGTGATTTCCAGACTTACCATTACATTTATGGGACATCTCAGCACTAATGGGTATTGGGAATCCTTTAGGAGGATATATAAAAATAGATGCCTTTTCCTTCACACTGGCCACTCACAGTTTACAAAAAAAACTCCATACCTCCTAAGCTATTAGTGCTTGAATTTGACGTTGATTACTTCAAGCCCTTTATTTAGCATTGACGTGAAGGGGTTGATTGATCTTAGAGAGGAAGGCGGTAGGGGTCACTAGTCATAAGAGATGTAATTACGCTATTTTGACAAAAAGAGATATCTTGATCACTAACACTATAACTATTGCTATTGAAAGTATTGAGTAGTTGTATAATATCTATGCAAGTTAATCATATGCCTATGGTTCTCTTGTCATATCAGTGCCCCTGCATTGGGGTGCTATTCACCTAAGATTCCCCTTCTTCATGGAAAACCTGTCATTTGGCAATATTCTTAAACAAGTTTGTGTTTTTTGTTGATTTAATTTATTTTCTTGATACTTACTATTGCCAATAATTTTCATTTTAGATATTGGTTATATGTTGTTGTCAGATTAAAACCCCTGGTTATAAAGAGTGGACTTTTACGATAAATGTATAATTATGAATATTTTCTCCAACATCAGTTTAATGACTGAGAAACTTTATTTCTGTTGTAGATCTTTGATTTGGATGATAAGGCAACAGATCAAGTGTTAAATAAATTTTTGGAATGTCTAGAAGGACTCCAAGCTGATGGTGACAATGTTGCAACTATTAGGATGAATTTGAGGATAATAGTGGGTGTTACAACATCGTAATGTCTAATTATGCTTCATGATTTATTATGGAAATAAAGGTTTTTAGTGTAACACATTATAAGAGAAAATTGTTTGTTCTGGTCCATACAATAAGGACCACAATAATCTTGAAGTCCAATAAAAAAAAAATGAGATTACTTTTTCCATGTGAATCCTATTTTATTGATTGTATTTTTTATATTTGCTACTATCACAGTAACCCAAGAGACCAAGGATTTGAATGTTGTAGGTAATAAAGAGTAATTGTAATAGGTCACAAGAGGATATGGCACTACAAGGTGGCTACTAGGAATAGTCACTAGGAACAATCAATGATATGAAGCTTCCCAACCCCCACCAATTACAACTGTTCCTTTAGCCACTAGAAACAATCTACCATTTTCTTTTGGTTGGGTATGTTTACTATGAATGAATATGTTTAGTTCCATGTATCAACTTGTTAGGAGGAACTAATTGTGAATTGGACATTCTAGAAGGATCAATACATAGAAGTAATAAGAAGTTGGATTGTATGTATAGAAGCAAATAATTTTCTTGCTCCATTCCTCTTTTTCATATGCCACAAATCTTATGTGGACTAGCCACCAACCACCCAATAAGTTTTATATGTATAATCAACTTTTCCACAACTTCTCTAGGTCTTCATACACATTTTTGTTTACATCTGCGAACCAACCATCAAAATTTTAGCCTACAACACACTTCAATTAGCTCTCCAACCTTGTTAGTTCAATCAGGGTTGCTAGTTCTCCAAACTACAATAGAGATAGAACTTGTTTTTCAATTAGCTCTCTAACCTTGCTACTTCAATCAGGGTTGGTAGTTCTCCAACCTACAATAGAAATATAATTTATTTTTCAATTAGCTCTCCAAACTTGCTAGTTCGATCAAGGTTGCTAGTTATCCAACCTACAATATAAATAGAATTTGTTTTTAAAGCAACATGTGAGGTGGAGTTATTTCTAAAATCCTATTTATACATAGAACCAACTCTGGAGCATTGGTAAGTATGCTAATCCTACTAAAATTTTACAGAGCGCTCTAACTTTTGAATTTGATTGGTAGGATATGGAACTTATAGAGTATTTCGTTGTGTTGCAGGAGAGATTCTCCATATCTCAAGTCTTTGGGCACAAACACACCCACAGGCACACCCACTAAGAACCATGCACCTATTATACAATGCATGTCTCATATGTGCCCAATGAAAATACATTCGCACGTCGAGCTTAACTACAAAAGGTACTACATAAGTTGGTCTCAACTTCAAGCGACAACAATGGACAATAGGTTGGATACGCTGGGTATTTTCTCAATTCTTCAACCTCTCTTACTAGTTCAGAACTCTCTTGTCTTGCAACATTGGGTACCCATACTTCGTTTAACTTGTTACCATGGGAAACTACGTTGGTTTCAGAACTTGCCCTTGTACTATCTATGGTATCCATGTCTTTTGTGTTATTTTTACACAATTCTGGGTCGGGTCCCCTATTTGAACTGGTTGTGGTACTTCTTTCCGTGACCTCCCAGATTTCTGACTCGTCGGGCATTTCGTTCAATTTCCCAGTGTTGGTATGTGGTGTATGTTATCAAGGAACTTTTTCGGTCTGGTTTTGAAAGGTATATTGCCTTTTGAGACCCTCTGGTCTATGAAAACACACAAACCATATCATTTTTTGGTTTTCAAGTTTTCTGGGTCTCAATGAAGTTATTTTGTTGTGAGACTTTGTCTGTTAGAGAGCAGTCGGCCTTATGCAATTGTAATTAGTTCACATTCCTCAAAGTAGTCTACAAGCGACAAAATAGCCTTGGTCTAGGGTCACTTTTCCTCCTACCAATTATCCTCAACTTATTTGCTTTGTCTCTTTAGAGGTTTTTTTATTCAGATGCCATAAGGCATTTACTCTTTTACTAGTTTCACATATCCCTCTTCTGTGACGAATTTGGCTGCGATGGTTTGAATTTGTTGCGAAGATAGTGAAGAGATGTAGGAGATATTCAACAAAGAATAAAAAAAGTTGAACTTAATACCCAAAATTACCCAAAATTCTTAAGAGAAACAAATCAAAACTTAAAATAATTAAACTACACTCCTCTTTAACTCCTCAATGATCTTATCTTCATAGTCAACCCACTTTCTCACACAACATCACTTTAATAGTTTTTTTTGTTTAGAAAAATGCATTTACATTGAATTGTGTTTATATTTATTAAACAACACAATTTTATTATTTTAAAAAATTAAGTTGTATATATACTCATTGCCTTGCACATTATTAAGATAATAAGGCAATCAAAGTTTCCTTTAAATCACATACCTTAACATGATTCTAGAGCTATTATTTTTAAACTCACTTATACTTGTAAAAAGCTTTCCAATCACATCTCTTAACATGATTCTAGAGCTATTATTTTTAAACTCACTTATACTTGTAAAAAGCTTTCCAATCACATCCCTTAACATGATTCTAGAGCTATTATTTTTAATCTCACTTATACTTGTAAAAAGCTTTCCAATACTCTGCTCTTTCTTAATTTTAAGCTCCCATTTTAAATTATTAATCTTATTTTTTTAATGTCATTGTGATTCCTACATAGCAATTAAGCCTATGTGGCATCATAGTCACACATTAGTAAGTGTATAGACTTTCACTAAATTTTACAATTTGTTTTTTACTTACATTAAATTTCACAAATTTTTAATTTAATTTCCGACTTTCACTAAATTTCAAAATTTGCATACTTTCACTAAATTTCAAAATTTTGTAATTTAATCCTTCCTTCCTTGTAACATCGCCCGAAGTGTTTTAGAAATTTTTGGACTTTCACTAAATTTCATAATTTTTTTAATGTAATCCTTCCTTCATTTAGATTGATGGGTGTATGTTCAAGCTCTATTGATGATGATTTATCATTCTTCTCCCTTGCGCACTTGTAAGGTTCCTCCAATGATCACATTCCAATAGATGACAACGATATACTAACTTGAAGTGATAGGTTGCAAACATGTTTAAAGTATGAGGGGGGCTCTCATTTAATGCATGGCCTAATTCTATAAACATTTATCATAAAAAAAAGTTATCAATATTGTTTTCTTTCATAAATTATACCCAATAACCCATTTTATAAACAAGTGTGCATTATAGATGGTATATCTATTGAATAAATAAAATATAGTATGACCAAATTGTCAATCGCAAACTATATTATTACCTAGTAGGCCTTGTGATCTGCGAAATAGATCATATATGGTAATTCTAATCAACTCACACACCATGGAAAATACGACAATTACACGGGCTAGATATGAAATTTTCATGGATTGGGATTATTCCTATTTGAACATATTGGAATATCCTTTCACATTGGATTGGGATTAATCCCATTTTAATATGTTGGAATTGGATCATTTCATATCAAAGGGTTACATATAGACATTAGAGAATTTTTTAGGTAAAAAATGGGTCTCAAGACAAAAATGTACAACAAAAATAAACTTTATAAGAATCAATAGGAATAAATATGAATATGTCAACCATGGGGGATGATTCACCATTTTTTCAGTAAAAATGTAAAAATAATATTAAAAAATAAGAAAACTATTTTTTCAACTTGTATTTTCAACTTTTCTCCCTATGATTTTACTCAAATTTTGAGTGGGAGCACTAGTTGGATGCAGAATTTAATTTTGCATCAAAGGAGTACCCATGTTGCATATTTTTGAAGGACCCTACTGCACGAAAAATATGAAATACATGAAAAACATGATTGTAAACATGTTTTTTCATGTATTTCACATTTTTTGTGTAGTTTTTTCATGTATTTCACATTTTTCATGTAGTAGGGTCAATTGAAAATATGCAACATGGGTACTCGTTGGATGTAAAATTAAATCACATCCAATGAGTGCTCCATCTCGAAATTTGAGTAAAATCATAGGGAAATAAGTTGAAAAAAATAGTTTTTTTCTTTTTTTTTTCTCTCCAAAACTTGTTGAGGTAATCTACTCTTACTTTATTATTTCCATTATTATTTTATAATATTCCTTACGAGACCCATTTTAGACCTCAAAATTTCTCTAATGGCGATGCTTTCCAAAGAACTTCTATAATATCCACTCAATAGAAACACTCACGATGCCTATGAAGGGGATACCTACGCAACTTTCGACAACCTTAAAAGAATAATTAGAACATGATTAGAATGCTTTGTTTATATATTTTTTAACAGTAATTGGAAATTTTCGCATTAAAAATTTACATCAGACATGAAATAATGCTTCATTTTTACATCAAAGAACATAATGAGCCATAGAGTCAGGGAATTTGTGTCTGAAACAAACCATAATAACAACAACTAGGAATATTATTCTATATACAATTAAGTATTATACATTGGTCTATAAGCATAAATCTTATAGTAACCTTGTAACAAAAAGAAAATTTACATTTGGATGGGTACAAATTTATTTTTTGGGTTTTGTTGGTGATAATTCCCTTTTCTCCTCCTAGCCATTTTCCTCCTTTATTGGCAAGTTGAGGTTTAGGAGCTCCAAGGAACTTCCACATAGCCAACTGATTACTCCACTTGTTTTCATATTTGGAAATACTCCTTGTGCTTTTGGGCATGATGATATTCCAAGCCTTTAAGAAATCAAACTTTTATTTTGTAATGTCCATTTCATTGGAAGCTTGACAATACTAAGAGGAGGGGGGAGGGCGGAGTAATTATTGTATTAGATGTTTAACTTTTACTACTTTTTACCCTTTCATGAATGATCAACTGAATCATTCATTAAGAGTTACACCAAATATAGAAAATATTTATTGAATCATGATCAACAACACATGTGCACAAATAAGCCATAAGCAACATAATACACAAGTAACACATGAGCCATCACAAGTAAATCATGAAAACATCGAAGAGAAACACATAAATATCATCATGCACATAGAGACACCAGATGTAAGGTGGAAACCAAAAGGGAGAAAACCACCATCTATTGTTTTGTTTCACTCTTATTCTTATTAATGCAAATCTTCTTTTTACATCATATGCACTGAGCACCACCAGTGTGCAAGCCACAACTTTCCAATCATGCGATCAACTATCACTTCAGGCCATTACTCATCAGAACTTTGCATACCACTATTTTCTAGAAGTCACCACTCCCATGACTTTGCAGGCCACCACCTGTTGGATGCCCTAACACCTAATAGTGTTTCTACACACCATTGGATGGAGGCCTCTACTCCCAAGTTCTCAGGCCACTACCTAAAGGATGTTGTTGCAACCTGAAACTGCAAGCCACCACTTTCTATCACTGAAGGCCCCAACTTTCAAGCTCCCTTGTAGACCTTGTTTCACATTGTTTCAAACTAGGATCCACCTAAACTCAAATTCAAACTCAAATACCATTAACTATATACAAACTCTCCTCTCTGAATCAACCATTCAATTCTCTCACGCCCTCTGAAAAATATTATCTCTCACTGAACAAAAAACTTGTAGACACCTCTCATCAAAACCTCAACATACACATCAATGATATAAAAACATACGTAACTTCTATTCTCACACTCAACTAGTACAATTCAAACACATAATGGACAAGTACATAAAAAGCCATAAACACATGGCATCATATATCTCTACAACAAATGACTTAGCCCTAAAAAATCCACCCATTACGTAGCAACATTCAACTCTTACTAGAAACACTAAACCCGCAACACATCAATACATACTAGGCTAATCATTACAATATAGTACATAAGCTACAAAATTCTATAAGAAAACTAAAGTATTATTTCAACCCTGTAACACCAATCTCTAATCCCCAGCAACAATCACTAAATTCACAAGCTCTGCCTCAAGCGCACATATTTCTTGATCTCATTATCTATAGGTGTCATGCATGATCAACTCCATATCCATACACACTTGTTACTCCATCTCCATGCACACTCTTCTACAACACGTGAACTTTATTTGTCACCAATTGACCCATCACAAGTTATATTCACTCAAATTATTCAGCTACAGGCATCATTATGCCCTTCAACGCACTATCCATCTGTTGGCTCTCATTTTTGGTCTAGTTTTGCTTAAGAAAACATACTTAATTCTTATATTTTCCATTCATTTTCCATCACATCCACCTCATTTTTATGTTTTTTATGCATATTCAGGTATTTAATTTTAATTTTGAAATTTCTAGAAGTTTTTATGAAAATTGAATTTCTAGTGCAATTTTTGGAAAGAATCAGAAATTCTCGTAATAGCTATATGGATGTCATATTTGTAGGACACCTAGGCACGAGCTGGATACATTTATGAAAATCTTGAGAACTAGGACTAAGCTAACTCTAATTGGTTCGATCAAAACAAGCTAAATTAGGCCCGGTCAAAGCTAGTTAAACAGGACCGTCATCCAGAAAATCCCTAGGAAATAGGGCAGTTTTATGATTTCATGGGATTTTCCATATTTTTAGTGATAGGTTGGATGGATTCAACTTGGATAAGTGGATATAGATAGATATAGTTGTTAGAGATACTTTAGATCAGTTTGTTTCATGATCTTCTATTTAAGCCAAAACTTTGAAGGCTTATGCATGTAGAATTTGTATAATTTATGTGGAGACATTTGAATATTGAACTTAATTTGAAGAACCAGTTCTACTTTCATTTTATTGTTCAATGTGTGGATGATTGATTGAAGTTGTAGTATTTGATAACCTCTTCAAGTGTGCAAGGCAAGGGTGGAGGGCCCCCACTCCAAACTACGTACACTTCATTGTTAAACTAGCTTGATTTTCATGAACTAGTTGCTTCAGATTTGTTTTCTTGTTTTACTTCAGATTTGCTTACTTAAATTGATGTGTGATAGTTTATGTTTTCTGATGAATCTTAGTCTATTTATCATTTTAATATGAAAGGACAACACATTGTTCAAGTTGAACCCTCTTTTTGTTGAATTAATGAATAAAAACTAGAGTTCATCTTTCTTGTTTTCAAGCAATTTTATGCAATTCCAGGTTTCTAACAATTACATGATGATGAATGAATTTTTGATGAGAAATATCAAGGATCTCCTAAGTTAGGAGCCTCTTTCACTGTTTATTTGTGAATCTTAAGCTGTTGTCAATTAATGGTTTTTTATTTTTATTCATCAAGTAATATTGTAGAAGAAGTATAAAAATGGATTTCTTAAGTTAAAAACCACTTCATCTCACATACATTGCAGAAGTGAATTAGAAATTATTTAGTCAGATTTATATTTGTAATATGTACTTCCTTAGTTTTTCATATTTTATCTTCTAAGTTTGACTACATCTGATATCCATACATTGTGGATATGCCTCCAAATTTTACAAACCTGGATTGATAATGAAATGCTTGTGTTAATTTGTGTTACTAAATTAGCCCAACATTTTGGTGCCATTGCCGGGGAGACATTCATCAACATAGTCAAATAGAAGATCAAAACAAAATCTAAAAAAAAAAACGACAAAACAAAAACAATAAAAAATCAATTATGTTATGTTTTTCTTAGTTATGTTTCTTTATGTCTAGAAATAGTGATCAGAAAGGTAGATTTATTAAACAAAACCCCCCATCCATAGAACTAGGACCATCAAGACTAACTACACTGATTGCTGGTAAACCAATAATAGAGAAATTAGAAGGAAAACAAAGAACAGGACACATATTAACTTTAATTGAAAGACAAACCTTGTTAGCTTGGGAGGTAAAAAGGAAACAAAATCCAAAAGCAACACCTACTGCAGAAAAACAAAAGAAAATTGTTAAAATAGGAGATCGACCCATTTTTGAGCCAATAGATCAACCTATTTTTGAAATCAAACAACAACATGAATCTCAAACTGTCATTGAAATACTTGAAACTATGACAGAAGAAGGGCAAGGCTATGTTATTTTTACTCCAGAACAAAGACTTGAATATGAAAAACAACAAAGAGAATGGAGAAGACAGAGAGGAAGAAGCAAAAAGAGAAGCTGATAGAAAGAGAGAAGATGATAGAAAAAGAAAAAATGACAGTGAACAAGAAAATATTGATGATCAGGAAGCTACTTTTGGCTTTCCAATATTAGATACAAGTGCAATATTAGGAGAAGATGTGAAAATGAAAAACATTTGACCTTCTGTATTGCCTAACTTTTATGGAATGTCAACAGAAGATCCTGACTCATTTAAGTTTGAATTCGACATCTTGTGTAGAACTTATGGATACACAAATGACACACACAAACTTCGTCTCTTTCCTGCTACTTTGAAAGCAGCAATATTAAAATGGTTCATGGGTTTAGGAGAGCGAACAATAACTTCTTGGGATGACATGAAGAAAATATTTCTAAAAAAATACCAAGGCTATTTTAGGCTTAGGGACTCGAAAGAGGATGTTTTCAAAATGACACAACAAGAAGACGAAAATTTAGAAAAATACTTGGAAAGATTTGCTTACAGTCTTCAAAAGTCTAAACAACACTCGTTAAACCAGGATACCATTCGAACAATCTTTCTTAAAGGTATAAGAGATTAATACCTTGACATTCTAAATGTAATAGGCAAGGGTGACATTTCAAACTTGTCATTTAATGAAATTGTAGAACTGTGACAAAAATATTCTAGAGGAAGATTAAAAGTTGGAAGGAGAGATGTTAGTTCAAAAGTAGCAATTTTAGCAGTAGGAGGGGTAATAAGAGCAGAGATATGGAGCTTGCTGGAAAACTTCAAAACTAATCTTCTAAGTACATTAGGAACACAAGTAGATGTTCTAAAAGCAAACAAAAAGAAAGAGGAACAAGAACAAATCTTAGCAATCTTTTGTCCCAAATGTAGAAAGAAGCATGCATTAAGAGAACGTCCTTTAGATAGTGTTCAAATATGTGGTCTTTGCACAGAAAACCATTCAACAAAAAATTGTCTAAAGTTGAAAGAATTGCAAATGAATCCAATGGAAGAAATACAATGAGTAGAAGGTTTCTATTATGTGGCACCAAGAAGGCCTTGGTAGCCAAGGATTCCTCAACAATTCCCTCAGCAATTTCCTCAACAAAACTATCAATATCCTCCTCAAAACTCTTGGAATACCCCAATGCCATGGAAAGCTTGGCCTCCACAATAATATCAAAACCAACCTACACAAGGTTGGAGAGGATATAGTTATGGAAATCAGCGACCTCAACAAATGTATCCTCAACAATACCAATAGCAATACCAACCATTCTCATACCGATAGTTCCAACGATATCCACAATCCATTCCATTTCCACAACAGGATCCCGCACCATTACTAACACAACCACAACAACTACAGTTGCCTTCGAACCAGCCTAGACCAACTCAACTACCAGCTCAACCAATAGCAAATCCGAGCAACAAAATGGATAAACTTGCATACAATGTGGAATAAGCAACATATTTTCCAACATACTCTATTATTTCCATAAATGATGTCCATTTAAGGTCTGGGAAAGTACTGCATAAAATTCTCCTCCAATCATAGAAGAACCAGCTAAACAAGGAGAACAACCTGAAACATCACATTCAAAAAATCAAAGTCGGAAAGGAAAAACTGTAAAAACTCAAACACCACCCTATCCAGAGAGGTTAGTAGAGAAGAAAATTCAAATGATCCTTCATGAATTTGATATTTTAGATGAATTAAAAAATGCTTATGTAAAAATTCTTTATTACGGGCAATCAAAGAAATACCAATTTATGCTAAAACAGTAAAGGAATTATGCATCAAGAAAACTGGTACAAAGAAGAAGGATTCTACTACAATCCAAGTCATCGGAAAACTAGTTAGCCTCATGTCTACAAAGGCAACAATAGAAAAATATATTGACCCTGCTATCCCTATGGTTTCTATTTCAATAAACAAATTTTTAGTTCCAAACACATTGTTAGATTTGGGATCAGGTATAAATGTAATGACTACAGAGACAATGAAACATTTAGATTTAAACAACATTAAATCTACTACTATCATTTTAGAGTTAGCGGATAGATCTAAAGTTATACCAGAAGGAATATTAGAAGATATCATAGTTTCTTTGAATTCATGGGAGTATCCTGTAGACTTCTTCATTTTGTAGCCAAAAACAAACTTGGGAGGACATCCTTTAATCTTAGGCAGATCGTGGTTAGCCACTATTAATGCCTTTATAGGATGCAGATCGGGAAGTATGATTATTGCGCATGGGGATGAGAGAAAACACATCACACTTTATTCTCCAGTACACACACCTTCTTTAGTATCATTGCTTGAAGGACAAGAACAACAACAAACTAAATCAGTGCTAAGTATTAACCAAGTCTTTGACCTTAGAGAAGAAGAGGAGAATGAAGATCTATTGGATCTTTTCATCTTAGAACCAGATATTTCAGAGCAGCTTAGAGTAGCTCAGTGTGCAGCTGCAAGTAATCTTTTGAACCACTGTTTTCAGGAAACCTGCACAATTTAATCACTGCAAGAAACATCCGCAAATATTTTTCCTGTAAGCACAATTACCAATTCAACAACTAAAACAATTGAGATTTATCCTGGAAAACATTTGAACATTGGTAACAACTTACAATTGTCACAAGAACAAGAGGTAATAGTATTATTACAGACGTACTCAAAAGTCTTTGCGTGGGATTTCACAGATATGCAGGGAATTCACCCCAACATGTATCTACCACATCTATATTGATGACTAGATTAAACCAGTAAGGCAACCTCAAAGTTGGATGAACCCCATGATGAAGGAAATAATGAAAGAAGAACTACAGAAACTACTGCATGTTGGGTTCATCTATCCTATTTCTGATAGTCAATGGGTCTCTCCCTTAGTGGTAGTACCAAAGAAAAATGGGAAGTGGAGAATATGTGTAGATTACCGGGAATTGAATAAAGCAATATTAAAATATCATTTCCCGCTACCATTTATTGACCAAGTCCTAGATTCATTAGTTGAGAATTTTTTTTTTTTTTTTTAGATGGGTTTAGTGGGTATAATCAGATTAGAATAGTAATGGAAGACCATGACAAAACAACATTTACCTGTCCATGGGGAACATATGCATACAATGTTTTGCCTTTTGGGCTATGTAATGCACTTGCTACTTTCCAAAGAGCAGTTCTCGCAATATTTGTTGATCTGATCCATGAGAGTGTAGAAGCCTACATGGACGACTTCACTGTATATGGAAACACATATGAAGATTGTTTGAAAAAACTTGAGAAAGTTTTGAAACAATGCATAGAGACAAATTTGTCCCTGAGTAATGAAAAATGCTATATGATGTTAACAGAGGGCATAGTGTTGGGACACCATATTTCCTCATCAGGAATTAAGGTGGACCTTGCCAAAATACAAGTCATTGTGAATTTAATGCCACCTACAACTCAAAAGGGGAAGTTTATTGGGTTATGCATGCTACTATAAGCGATTTATTGAAAATTTTAATAAAATAGCATAACCTCTATTCAAGTTACCTGTAAAGGATGTTGAATTAAAATGGACAAATCATTGTCAAAATGCACTTCAAATATTGAAAGAAAAACTATCAGTTGCCCCCATTCTTCAAGGACGGAATTGGTCTTTTCCATTTCACATTTCCACTGATGCATCTGATACTACTATAGGTGCATCCCTTGGACAGAAAGAAACCATGTTTAATTATGCTATATACTTCATAAGTAAAAACTTAACACCAACATAATTGAACTACACAATCACAAAGAAATAAATGTTAGCTGTAGTACATGCAGTAAATAAATTCAAGCATTACATAACAGGCTACCAAGTGTTCATTCACACAGACCATTTAACAATCAAATACTTGGCAATATCTTTTTTTTTTTGGATTTACATTCTCATTGGTTCATTGCATTGATTTTTTGCTAGCTTTCCATCAGTTTTGATTTCATCTTATTTGGATGTACAGTTAGCAAATAACACTTATCTAAAAATAAGTTATTTTTATCCCATAAGCTAAAACAAATGTATATTATTTTATTTTTTATAAATTAATTATAAATATTCATTTTGTATTATTTTTAATTCATTTTTATTAATTAATTCATTTTTTATTAAAGATTCTACCTAACCAACTTAACCAAGATTGTAAAACCATTAAAATTATATTTTATCAGATTTTAGAAGGAAATTAAAACCCCAAATTATTTGAACTTGGAAAATCTTGATTTTACGAAATGACTATTATTTTTTTTATAACATCAAAACATTGATTACAAAGTGACGGTAATTTATACAAAAAAAAAAAAAAAGAAGATAAAAACCCACTCCTCGTGCCCTCATCTCCTCCTCTTTCTCCTCAGCTAGGACTTCACATTTCGTCACTTCCCCTTATCCCACCAAACCCCTTCCATTTCGAAACTTAATTTTTATTAACTATTAATTAATTACAAATATTAAATTATTCAATATATACCAATATCATTAATTAATTAAATTAATTGTATTTAAATAATATTAAATTATTAGCAACCTTTATATATATCAAAGCCTATTTTATACCAAACACAGTTATATTAGGCCACGGGCACACGAGTTAAATTGGAAGTAGCCAAAACTTAAGTAGGCTTATGAGAGGTTTTGAATCTCGGGGGTGGGAGCCGCGGCGGGCGGGGGGTCGCCGGGGGGTCTTTTGAAATAGTCCCCAAAATTTATTATATGCCGAAATTCCGAGACGTAAGATAAGTATGAGATGGGTTATTATGTGCCATCGGAGGTATAAGTATCGGGGGACCTACTTAACGTTTTGGCCTCTCCTGTTTTACTCGTGTGGCCGTGTGGCTTATATAACTTTTGTTTGGTATAAAATAGGGCTTGATATATATAAGGTTTGGTTAAATTTTATATATTATTTACATACTTTAATTTAATTATTAATTATAATTGTATTATTTATTAATTTAATATTGTATTAATTAAATTAATAACATTTATTTGATTAGATTTTTTTATTAAAATGTTTAATTTTAGGGTTATATTTATTTTTTTCATAATTTTGGTATTTTTGGAGAGTTATATCTCAAGATTTACTTGGCCAAATGAAGCTCACAATAATTCATTGGAAATATAAGATTGAGGAAAATATTATGTGAATGTTAATTTTAGCAGATTTAATCATTTAATGATCCAAAATTTAAGTAGAAGACAAAGTGACGAATTTGCAGCAATAATTGTTTTTTCCTAATTTGATTTGGGAAAATTTCATTGGCATGAGAAAATTGTTGTCACTAATTCATCATTCAATATTGTTCAAAATATAATCAGACCCATTTGAAGATCTCATCTTGGAATTACTTTGGATTTTATTTATTTCTAATTTAGCAATTTGTTGAAAGAATAGTTGTTTGATTTTTATTTTGTGAAATAAATTTGTTTTAATTTCTAATTTTGATTAGTTTTTCGCAGGAGATCTATTGAATGGGATTAAGCACAAGAGGTACGGAGCAATGAGAAGGGACCAACAAAGAAGAAGATGCAGGATTGGCAGCAAAAACTTCAACAATTCTCCATTTTTAGTTTTCATTTTTGTAATTAAATAACAGTTTTGAGAATGAGGAAATGGTATCTTTTCTCTGCAACTTGAGGTTCTCAAGGCACTATTGTATGGGAGATTATAGTTGTAGGTGAGGGGAATACTTCAAATTTTAGGTTATGGGAAACTTTCGCGACTTTTTTCTCGCTATGCATTTGCACTTCTATAGGTATTGTGAGATGAATTATGGAGGGATAAAGCTTTTTTAGTTCTGAAAGAGAAAATTGTTTTGCACTATTGTAAGTAATTTCTTTGAGGAACTAACTCTGCTCAAGGATTGCAAATTCTTGTAGTGAGGTTTTGGTAAAGTTTTAAATTAATTTTCATTTCATGTGCACTATTGTTTGAGATACAAATTAATCACTTTTTACCAAAGATTCTACAATTTGATTTTAATTGCTATTCTAAATAGTATATTTCATTATGATTGAGCACTATTGTCATGTTAGATCTAAGACTTTTGTGATCCATAATGTTGATATCAGTTTTTCGTATTAATCACATCATTAGGATTGGGTAGACGTTTCGAACCAGCTAATGTGGTTCATCCTCTGGACAAAGTGAAAAATCAATAAATCTGAGGAAATAAATAGCAAAAATGCATCACTGCCCGAAATTAGCCATTGAAAATTACCCGTTAGATAATTTGTTAAATTATTTAATTTAATTAGAAAAATAATTGTTATATAATAATAAAAATATTTTATTTCGATATTATAAAATGATAATATTATATTTACTAGAAAATAGATATTGTGTAATAAATAAATATTATATTTCGATATCTCCTGCCATATCACACCTCAAACTTTTATTTCTTGCGACATCTTTATGAATTTGACACGCTTTGAATTTGGAAAGCCGTGCACATGTCCGAATACGTCCTAGGGGGTTGGTACTTGAAACACTTTGATGATTTTTGTTAATTTGATGGTTTTAACGCTATCTGAAAAGCCATTCACATGTCAAGTGTGCAGTTTTTGTTAATTTGACGGCTTTAGCAGTATTTGGAAACCCATTCACGTGCCAATTTGACGGTTTTAATAAGACATTTCATTTTATGTTTTTTCAAATTAAATTTAGTTTAAACAAACGTTTACATCATCACCATCACCTTAGATTGGATGGTGGTTGAGATATATACTTTTTGAAAATATTTCATAAAAACATTGATTATAAAATTTTATATAAAATTTACGGAAAATGTTTTAAAATATTAAAAACAATTTAATTATCAAATTATATTTTATATGATAATAAAAAATAAATAAATATTTTAAATATATTTTTTATAAATATTTCTTATTTTTTTTTAAATTTAATTTCTAAAATTTTAGATGTAAGATAACTAATATATATATTCTTTTAATAACAAATATTTTTATAAACTATACTTAACATAATATTTATATAACTAGAACTAACAAGTTTTTGTTAACTTTTTTCATCAAAAATCATTTTTACTCATTAAAATTTTAATATTTATTTAATTGATTTTAACATTAAAAAATATATATGTGGACATTTGTGAAAAAATTAAATATTTTTATTTTATATCATTTGAAATCATAATCTTGTTTTTATAATCATAATCTTATTTTTTTTTCCTTTTTGTCTAAGTCGTCTCTCAACACATATGTTTAGCAACCTAGTGAGGTTTGAACACAAGTCGTCTTACTAAGGAAACTTTTTCTCAATCGAACACATATGTTTAGCATCCCAGTGAGGTTTGAACACAGGTCACCTTACTAAGGAATTTTTTTCTCAATCGGTTGTGCTACTAAGACTCGCATACGTCTCCTCCTAGCATTCATGGATATTGCTCAGTGATGGTTGTCCCCGCTCGTTTAACAACTTAATTTTGATAGATTTTCCTATTATGTAAAAAAAATTAATAATCAAAATATCCTGCAATAAACAAACAAGTTAACTATCAAATTCCATCCAAAACCACAGGCCAAATTACAATAAAATGATGGATAAATAAATAATTGCTCCCTACATTTAATATGTCATATATGTAAGTGTATTTCCTATAAAGAATATCCTAACACATTAATGAAATGAACATGCCTCACTCGGTGTTCAATGTTTCCATATACAGGGAAAAGAAAAGAAAATAAGTCTCACTTTATAAAAATATCTTTATTTTTTCAATTCCCATTTAATAATATAATATATGTATTTTTCATGTGGGGTTTGCTCAAGTAGTTGGGAAAGTCGTTTGTGATTCTCTACAGGGAAATTCTATTTTAGTAAAGTGACATGTTGGTCAATTACAATAAAGCTAGAAGGGTAAATGTCCCAAAATGAGATGTCTCTTGCTAAGTTATAAATTTTCCGCTAGGTATTAGTTTTAGTTTGTAGGTTTTTGACACTAACTTAAAGATTATAATGATAGGCACATTAGAACCTCAACCTTGCCCAAATAACCCCAATCAATTAATGATTTCTATATATTAAATAAAATAATGAATTTATATTATAATACTAATCCTTGATTCTATTTAGGTATTCTAGATTAGATTGGTCTAATGTAGGCATCAATCATGTTACGCAAGTCCTTCTTCATTGTAGTGGGACATCTCTGTAATAGGTGTCCCCACTAACATTGAACTTTATCCTCGATGGAATTTAAGGCTATATGGAATTGCAATTTATGTGGCATCATAGTACCCACCTAGACAATTTGTTGACATCATTGTTGGCACTATGGCACTGATTTAGAGCTATGGCACATGTGTTGTCCTTGATGGCAACTATCTTTGGTAACAGATCTCAGTTCAGGCTTTCAGAATGAAGAAAAAGACATATACGCATGTTCATCTAGACGAAAACACGTATACACGCAGGTTATACGTGACAAAAGCGCGTATATGTTGGATAACTTACCTTTGGTCCGTGGTAGTTAGTCCTTGGTACTTGAACCTATGGTTTTGGACCATGGTATCTCATCAGAAGTGTTGATCCCATGTATTGGGTCCATGGTATTGTTTTATTATGGTTTTGGACCGTGGTATTGTGGAAGGTCTAAGACTGTAAAAGAGGAAGGAGATCATGTGGCAAAGGATCATCTGAATTATTATTGAATATCTGAGAAAGTGGTAGATCTGGAATACTGGTAATTGGGTTATGGTGCAAATCTGGTTCTGAATGAAGGAGGAACCTTAGCGCAAGAGAAGGATAAGTTCTATTGATGGGTCATAATCTTTAAGCTTGAATGATAGTATCTTTGTATGATTTTGGTCTGTTATATGTGGCGCTTGCTTGTTCTATAACACTAATAATCTGGGTTAATTAGTGTTTGAATATCTGAAAGAGCGAATTATCCTTTATAGATCTATACGCAGGTTCAGTGAAGCGAAGGCGCGTATACACGCTGGTTCAATGAATGAAAATAGCGTATATGCAGGTTTTTCCAAACGCAGAAGCGTATGCACGCATGTTGCAGGTTATTGAAATAGCGTATAAGTTTTGAGTTGTGATCTAGTTGCTTCTGTTTATTGCTGCTGTGTTCTGGGTTCATATTTTGGTGTGTGGTTTCTGGTACTATGTTTTGGGTACAGCTGTCAGAGAAGTATCTACTTGATTCAGATCTAATTGGTGAAAAGGAGAATGGTTGATGATTTATTGATGTTCATGGATCCAGTCTGAAAATTTATGAAACGTGGTCCCTGGAAGAAAGAGAAGGTTGTAGCCTTCTGTAGTCCAGCACCTACGTACTAGTATCTTGGCTAGTGCAAGAGCTAAAGGGGGTTGTAGCTCCCTTCCAGGAGAAACTGGAGAACGAGAGAGGGTTGTAGCTCTCTGCAGGTTGTAGCCTGCGTACTAGCAAAGGACTGCACCAGTACATTGTAAAAGAAGTTTCTAATTTAAAAAGATAGAGACGAATTGCAGCAGGTGGTTTTCACCCACATTGGGTTTCCACCTTATATCTTGTGTTCTTGTGTGTGATTGCCTTTCTGCTCTGTTTTACTGCTTCTGGTTACTGGTTATTTGATTCTGAAACACAGATTAACAATCATCATAAAAAAGATAAAGTAAATTAAAAGTTTGCTTTGTATACGCGGGTTTCCTTCTGCATAGTTGTGTATATACGCGGGTTTAATTAACTGAAGTAGCGTATATCATTTGATTTTGAAAGAGGAATATTTGACTTGATAATATTGATTCATCTCCCCCCCCTCTCAGTATTATTTCCAACAATTGGTATCAGAGCCGATCCTTCAGAAGAAGCTTGATCGCTTGAAGGAAGATCTTTCATCATGAGCAACTACGAGAGGGAAGCATCAATCAGACCACCAATTTTTGATGGGACAAACTTCGTATATTGGAAGGTAAGAGTTATTGCCTATCTTCAATCTCTTGGTACAGAAGTCTGGGATATCATAGATACAGGGTATACTTTTCCATCAGCAACTCCTACAGATCCGGCTGAGAAGAAGAAATATGAAACAAATGCAAAGGCAATCAACACTCTATTAGGATGTTTATCTCAATCAGAATTTGTCAAGGTTATGCAGTATAAATATGCAAAAGAAATATGGGACAAGATTGTACTGAGCTATGAAGGAGATGATGAGGTAAAACGAGCAAAACATCAAACCCTCATAATTCAGTATAAAAAACTCAGAATGCATAATGATGAAAGTGTGGCTAACTATTTCCTTCGTGTAGATGAGATTGTTAATTGTATGAAAAACTTGGGTGAAGAAATAAAAGAGGTTGTTGTGGTTGAAAAAGTTCTAAGATCTTTGTCCCATAGGTTTGAATCTAAAGTTTCTGCGATAGAAGAAAAAGAGAATCTACAAAATCTTACCATGTCACAACTGCACGGAATTCTGACTGCTTATGAAATGAGGAAAAGAGAACCATCAGACAGGAGAGAAGCTATTTTCAAGGCTTCAGGCAAAGGAGATTACTATGAGTCAGGACACGTGTCAGAAGAAGAGGAAGAATCAAATTTTGTCAAGAACCTTCAACGGGGTACTGGAAGATTCCGAGGTAAGTTACCTTTCAAATGCTTTGCTTATGGAAGAGTCAGTCACTATGCTGCCAAATGTCCTCATAAGGATAAGATTGACAAGGGAAAAGAATCTGTTAGATGGAATAAGAAACGGAATGCAAACAAGAAAAGTTATTACACTCATGAAGATATTGATGGACTTTCAAATAGTGATGAAGATGAACGAGGTAATAATTATAAACTTTTAATGGCTTTTGAAGATGATGATTACATGGATGCAATAGATGAAGAAGGTTTTTATGAACAAATTTCTAAACTCAAAGTCTGTTTAGAAGAGAAAAATATGATTATTGATTCTCTGCAATGTCAACTAGTTGAAAGGGAAAAACATCATGAAAAATTGGAATGTGAAATTGTTGATATTAGAAAAGAGATTGAGAAAAAAAAGCCCTTAATCTTAAATTTGTTAAAGGATCTGAAACTCTGGATGAGATTATCAATGTGCATCGTTCTCCACTAATTAAGACAGGTCTGGGGTATAATGGAGAAGCATCACTAACATCCACTTCCAAAAGTTATCTTGATGCAGCAAGGAGGAGCGAACAAAAGCCTAATAGAAATTATCAGGTAAATCAGGGGCAGTTTACCTCAAGAATGAACAAAGACTATCAAGAAAATCGGGGGAAATCTACTTTAAGGATAAACAGAAGCCACAATCATCCACAGGTAAAATCTTCTCAATTTGCTTCAAGAATGGATGACAATAAAAACTACAATCATTTGGCTAGTAGATTTGACAATCGCAGGAGTTTCTTCAATGGCCAATGTTTCTCTTGCCATAACTTTGGCCACAAAGCAGCTCAATGTGTTGCCTATAAGACAATCATGACTAGAGAAGCTCAAAAACAAAGAAGTATGACTGGAATCACAAAAAGGACCTATAACAATTTTTCTGCCCTTGAAAATGAAATTGAATGTTCTATTTGTAATAACTTCGGTCATGAAGATTCTGAATGCAGGAGCAGGTTTTGGAAGACAACTCAGAAGGAACAAACCTCAAGTGCCAGAACATGGAGAATGAAGGATCCGCAACCAGAAAGATGTGGGATAGCTTTATATGCAGAAGGAAAAGAAAATCAATGGTACATTGACAGTGGATGTTCAAAGCATATGACAGGTGATAAAGAAAAACTTGAATCATATAGTGTTTTAGAAAAGGGAAAGAAAGTTTCTTTTGGAAATGATACACTTGTAGTCATAAAAGGAAAAGGCACTGTTCAATTGAAAGAAAAAGTCAAAGATGGAAATGTTTTGTATGTTGATGGCTTGAAGCATAATCTACTGAGTGTCAGTCAAATGTGCGATCAAGGAACTGAAGTAATATTTCGATCAAATGGATGTAATGTTCGTGATCTTGATACAGGAGAAACAGTGATCAAAGGCAAAAGAACTCCAAATAATTTATACATATTTGAAGAAGGACAACAACAATGCTATTTGAGCAAGGATGATGAACACTGGTTATGGCACCGGAGGTTGGGGCATCTAAGCTTCTCACAAATAAGGAAAGCATGCAAATACCAAGCAGTTCGTGGTCTTCGAGATATCAAAATTCCAGACAACACTATATGCAGATCATGTCAGTTTGGTAAACAAACCAGAACTAACTTCCCTGAGAAGGAAGGATCAGCTAGCAGACCTCTTGAGCTAGTCCATATAGATGTATGTGGTCCATTTAGGACAAGGTCACCTCGAGGAGAAGAATACTTTATATTATTCATAGATGACTTCTCCAGGATGGTTTGGTTAGGACTTATGAAGCACAAAGACGAAGCATTCGACAAATTCAAATCTTTCAAAGCCTTGGCTGAAAACGAATCAGATCACAAAATTAAGTGCCTCAGGTCTGACAGAGGTGGGGAGTTTACCTCATATGAATTTTTCGATTTCTGTGAAGAACATTGAATAAGAAGGGAATTCTCTACAGCTAGGACTCCTCAGCAAAATGGAGTGGTGGAAAGGATGAACAAAACGGTTCAACAAATGGCTCATGCTATGTTTGATGAGTCTGGAACTCCCGCAACCTTCTGGGGTGAAGCTGCATTTGCTGCGGTTGTTATTCTCAACAAAACAAATGTCCAAGTGAACAACACTCAAACTCCTCATGAGCTCTAGTATGGTGAGACTCCTTCAGTAAATCATTTCAAAATTTTTGGAAGCAAATGCTATATTAAGAATACTGATGAACAGCTTGGCAAACTTGAACCTAGAGTAGATGAAAGCATTCTCCTTGGTTATTCTCCACACAACAAAGCATATAAGTGTTACAATAAAAGACTTGGAAGAATTGTTGACAGCATTGATGTAGTGGTTGATGAAAAATGATACATTCCTAGGCAAGTAAATTATGAAAATATCGAAGAGGATGAAGACTACCCTCAAAATCAAACTGATGATGAAGAAGAAAACTATGAAGAAGAAACCCATGAGGAGCCAGAGGAACAGATAAGGATAGAAGAAAAGACTCCTTCTAGGTATTTTCAAAAGAATCATCCAGAATCACAAATTTTGGGGCAAAAGGAGGCTAGCATACAAACAAGAAGAACAATTGCAGAAGCTTCAAGCTATTTGGCATTACTCTCCTCCACTGAACCACAAAATGTAAGAGA
>APFE030658794.1:0-19722 GCA_000404065.3 Pinus taeda
TTATTTATTATTATTCATTATTTTTATTATTAATTATTATTTTTGTATTATTTTTTATTAGTTATTATTATTTATTATTTATTATTTATTATTAAGGGAGGGATATTACACATCACATCCAACTTCCTCTAGATAGCCTTCGAGCTTATCAATGTAAATGCCAAATAGGGTAGGGGAGAGGGGGAAACCTTGTTTAACTCCGATGTTACACTTAATATCTTTTAACCACCCCTCATTGCTCTTTAGCTTGGCAATTACATTCTCGTATAACCTTATAGCGGCAGTTCTCAACTCGAGAGGAACCTTTATCTCTTCTAATGTATTCCAAAGGTTATATCTAGGAACCATATCGAAAGCCTTTGTAAAGTCCACAAAGCAACAAAATAAATTGGATTTATCATTATGACATTCCTCCGCAATGATCATATGCGTAACAAGGTAGTCTATTGTTGAGTGATCATAATTGTCCGATAATTGTCTAAGAGAGGGTTGATCATAATTGTCTGATAATTAGAGGGGTTATTTGTATGACCACTTTTAAAAATAGAGATAATGAGGCTCTCAGTCCAAGGTTTAGGGAACCCTTTCTTGACTGCTTGATTGAAAAGCTTGTGGATATGGGGGATGAGAACAGGACCTCCAATTTTAAGATTTCTGCCTAGTAACCTTAAACGTCCTTAGCTTTCCCATTAGCGAGGAAATTAACCCCAAACTTAATTTATTCTAAAGAGAACTTATTTCGTTGTGAGCATGTATTCCAAATTATCCATGACATTTAGGATTCATAAAGCTTTTTAAGATAGGAAATCCAATCGTGAAGAGTAATTTTATTATTATCTTTAGTCTTCCTAGTCAGAATCTACCTCCAACATTTCTTAGGAGCTACCTTAGAGAGGTGTAAGAGATTCTCCTACCTTTGAAAAATGTGTTACCTCTTTTCCTTTTAGTTAGGGCTTTGTATATTTTCATCTTGTCCATTTTAAGAGATTCATCAGCAACTTCCCTAATTGCTCTCCTTGCACTTTTACAATCTTTGTCATACCATGGACTATTTTTTCTATTTCTGTTATTATTTGAAACTTCAATTGAGAACTTGCTAATAGAATATGAGAGGGTTGTGGTAAAATTATGATATAGGTCTTCTATGTTGTCTATACTAGATAAAGGAAGAAAATTAGTTTTTAATTCATTTACAAAGAGATCATTTTTATTTCTATCAAATATTAAGTTCTTTTGGTTGTAAGTATTATTTTCTTTTGGTTGTAAGTAAAGACTTATGATCAGAGTCAGGTTCGTGGTCATTTAAGATGTCAAAATTTATTATTTCATTGTATAATGGGATATTAGAAATAACGTAGTCTACCACACAACTTCCAAGTCCATGGATGCAGGTCATCTTACTGTAATTGGGCCACTTTTTTAGACCGTTGCAAATTATGAGATCTAGAGCACTACAGAGCTTGACTAGCTCCAACCCAAACAACATTTCCCCGAGGTCTTTAAAGCTCCTTTTGTACCTACTAGTAAGAGTAGGGTTTTCATCTAACCAAAGAGGATTAGGGTTGGAATGATTTATTAGAATAATAGATTGGTTGCTTGAAGTCCGAGCATTAAAGTCACCTATTAAAAGGACATTCCCATCATTCCTTAGGCTAGAAATATCATCCTCTAAACCATTGTAAGGGTTAGTTTTATCTAGATTCTTCTTCTTATAGAAGGTAGAATTGATGAAATAAAATTATTAATATAGTAATAACATGAATTAAATAATGATAATGATTAGTATAATAGTGTTACAAAATCGTAAAACATAAAACATAAAACAAACAAACAATATATTAATAACATGAATTAAAATTATCAATATAGTAATAACATGAATTAGGATTATTAAGATAGTAATAACATGAATTAAAATTATTAATATAGTAATACAATGAATTAAATAATGATAATGATTACCATAATAGTGTTACAGAATAGTAAAACATCAAACATAAATAGCGTTAGAAAATAGTGTTACAATATAGTAAAACATAGTACATAAAACAAACAAACAATATAGTAATAACATGAATTAAAATTATCAATATAGTAATAAAATGAATTTCCACGTGTCACTATTTTGACCTTTGACTCTAACAAATATCTACAAGAAACTACAGTTTGTCCTCTTTCTATACCTTTTTGCGAAATGTCAATCCGATGCTGAGAGAGAAAGTTATGACGATTTTCCCTAGGACACCTGTTTGGAATTTAATTCAAGAGTTTGCAAAAAGACCAACTTTCTCAGATCATATCTCCGCAAATATAGCGTGAAAAGTTCTGAAATTCGGACCTGAGATTTAGCACGATGTATTCTCAAATGGGTTTTGTTTTCAACTTCAGAAACATCAAAGAAACAAAGTTATAGTGAAAATGCAATGATGACAAATTTGGAGTAGCGAAACCCTAGAATCCAAAGCTCTGATACCAAATGTTATGAAACCAGCTCAAGAAAAGATATAAAAGATATATCAACACCTTAGAATTTAGCCTCTTCGAGGGGGCAACCTCCTTTACATTACATAAATGAACAATTATTGGATGATACAAATGAAAATACCTCCTTTCTATATATAGGAGTCTAAGGGGTCATTATATAATCAGAGCCTACATAACAATAATGTAATGGCACAATAATAACAATAGTGGGCTTCTATGGGGAACAATAGTAACAATATGGGCACTACATGGGTACATCAATATAATAAGAGGGTTGTACTAATAATAATAAGGGGTTACACTAGTAGTATACGGGCCTAACAAAACACATGAATTGAAATTATTAATATAGTAATAGGATGAATTAAATAATGATAATGATTAGTATAATAGTGTTACAAAATATTGTTAGAAAATAGTAAAACATAAAACATAAAACAATCAAACAATATAGTAATAACATGAACTAAAATTATTAATATAGTAATAATATGAATTAGATAATGATAATTATTAGTGTAATAGTGTAACAAAATAGTAAAACATAAAACCTAAAACAAACAAACAATATAGTAATAATGTGAATCAACATTATAATATAGTAATAACATGAATTAAAATTATTAATATAGTAATACATGAATTAAATAATGAAAATGATTAGTATAATACTGTTACAAAATAGTGATACAACATAGTAAAACATAAAACATAAAAAAAACAAACAATATAGTAATAACATGAATTAAAATTATTAATATGGTAAAACATGAATTAAATAATGATAATGATTAGTATAATACCGTTACAAAATAGTGGTACAAAATAGTAAAACATAAAACAAAAAACAAAAAAAACAATATAGTAATAACATGAATTAAATAATTATAATGATTAGTATAATAGCTTTACAAAATAGTGTTACAAAATAGTAAAACATAAAACATAAAACAAGTAAACGATATAGTAGTAACATGAATTCAAATTATTAATATGGTAATAACATCAATAAAATAATTATAATAATTAGTATAATAATCTTACAAAGTAGTGTTAAAAAATAGTAAAACATAAAACACAAGTAGCATTACAAAATAGTGTTACAATATAGTAAAACATAAATCATAAATAGTGTTACAAAATGGTGTTACAATCGAGTAAAACATAAAACATAAAACAAACAAACAATATAGTAATAACATGAGTTAAATAATGAACATGATTAGTGTAATAGTGTTACAAAATAATAAAACATAAAAAATAAAACAAACAAACAATATAGTAATAACATGAGTTAAATAATGATAATGATTAGTATAATAGTGTTACAAAATAGTAAAATATAAAACATAAAAATAACAAACAATATAGTAATAAAATTAATTAAGATTACGAATATAGTAATAACATGAATTAAATAATGATAATGATTAGTATAATAGTGTTACAAAATAGTAGAACATAAAGAAAACAAGAAATATAGTAATAAGATGAATTAATACTATAAGATGAATTAAAATTATTAATATAGTAATAACATGAATTAAATAATGATAATGATTAGTGTAATAGTGCAACATAATAGTAAAACATAAAACATAAAACAAACAAACAATATAGTAGTATCATGAATTAAAAAATTATAATGATTCGTATAATAGTGATACAAAATAGTATTAAAATATAGTAAAACATAAAACATCAAACAAACTAACAATATAGCAATAACATGAATTAAATAATGATAATGTTTAGTAAAATAGTTTTATAAAATAGTGTTACAAGATAGTAAATCATAAAACAAAGAAATAAAGCAATAATATAGTAATAACATGAATTAAAATTATTAATATAATAATAAAATGAATTAAATAATGATAATGATTAGTGTAATAGTGTTTCAAAATAGTAAAACATAAAACAAACAAACAATACAGTAATAACATGAATTAAATAATGATAATGATTAGTATAATAGTGTTACAATATAGTAAAACACAAAACAAGCAAACAATATAGCAATAACATGAATTATATAATTATAATGATACTATAATAGTGTTACAAAATAGTGTTACATATAGTAAAACATAAAACATAAAGAAAACAAACAATATAGCGATAACATAAATTAAAATTATTAATATAGTAGTAACATGAATTTAATAATTTTAATGATTAGTATAATAGTGTTACAAAATAGTGTTACATAATAGTAAAACATAAAACACAAGACAAACAAACAATATAGTAGTAACTTGAATTAAATAATTTTAATGATTAGTATAATAATCTTACAAAATAGTGCTAAAAATAGTAAAACATAAAACATAAAACAAACAAACAACATAGTAATAACATCAATTAAAATTATTAAAATAGTAATAACATAAATCAAAATTATTAATATAGTAATAACATGAATTAAATAATGATAATGATTAGTATAATAGTGTTAAAAAATAGTAAAACATAATACATAAAACAAACAAACAATATAGTAATAAAATTATTAATATAACAATAAGATGAATTAAAATTAATAATATAGTTATAACATGAGTTAAGTAATGATAATGATTAGTATAATAGTGTTATAAAATAGTAAAACATAAAACAAACAAACAAATAGTATAGTAATAAAATGAATTAAATAATGATATTCATCATTATAATAGTGTTATAGAATAATGTCACAAAAAAGTGTTACAATATTGTAAAACATAAAACATTAACAAACAAACAATATAGTAATAACATGAATAAAATAATTATAATCATTAGTATAATACTGTTACAAAATAATAAAACATAAAACAAACAAAAAATATTAAGATAGTACTAACATGAATTAGATAATGATGATGATTAGCATAATAGTGTTACAAAATAGTAAAACATAAAACAAGAAACAAATAAACAATATATGATGCAGGAGCATCCAACTCTAGGGAGACGGAAGTTGGCTGACAGTCTCAGAAGGATGCATTCATAAATTCATGGCTAAACAGGCGCAGGCTTGTCAAGTCATTTTACGTTATTTTAATTATTTTTTTTATCATAAGACATTAGGAGTAGGTCGATTGGAAGTCATGGGTTATTTCTGTTTCAAGTATGAATTATGGACAGCAAGATAAACTGACAGTTAATTAGTTCCTTTTTATTAGTTAATTAGCTCTTTACAATTGTATTAGGTAAGGCATTTCAGAAACTGGTAATTAGTTACAATAATCTGTTAGGGTAGTTCCAACTAAACTGAACTGTATTTATTCAAAAATGTTAAAAGAGGAACGAAAATCATTGTACGGGATTCCCCCGAAGAACAGAGAAAAGGAAATATAGATACAGTCATTCTCATCTAATATTGTTTTCATTCATCTTTTCTATTTCGAAATATAGCATCACTGTACAATCAACTTAAATGCAGCATAATATGTTTCCTGCGAAATAATGTGAAGTTGAAGTAACAGACAGAGCACCGACGAGGAGAACAAATAGCACAAGTTTTAACTGTAATTTACAGAACAGAAGACGGGGACTGCGAATGCAGCGAACTACACAGGCAAGTGAAGTAACGAGCAGCGCAAGACAAGCAGACAAATACCATTATCAACAAAACAAGAGTTCAGGCACGGAGGTGCAAAATTACAGGTAATTCGAACCCTGACCATTTATCATTTGTATAAACTTATCAAATGCCGGAGGAAGTAAATCTACAGCCGAATCATTTCAATAACCAAATGAACTCATAATTAACACCATCCAAGCAATGTCATTTTTCATTTGAACAAAGTTTCCATTAAAAACGTCGGAGTCCCAAAACAATAAGAGTTCAGCAAATAATATTACAGCCAGAGATCAAAAGGAATACAGTAGGAATCACCAGCGAACCGACGAATGAGGGTTTGAGTAAACCCTAGGGCTCCACAGAACTGGACAGTAAAACAAAATTTACAGACAGAGGATTTCAAAACCCTGAATATTTCTTCACAGAAAAATACAACAACGTCGACTTACAACTTGAGTGCCGAGGTAGCTAAAATTTCCAAGAAGGGTTTTAATACCCAACTAGCAACTAAGATACAGACTCAAGGACAAAACCAGTGAACAGAGCTATCGAAGAACTACACGGGAACTAACATTTTATGCACAGGTGACAAACTAGTCACAAAGAAACACTTAAGGACTTGGAATAAATAACAGTCTAAAACAAGGAAAGACACTACCCGGAAGAATACGAGCGGAGGAACTCGACAAAGTCGTGTAGCACACCGAGCCTGCAAATCCCATGACTTGGAACCACCTGCAACCACAGTAAAAGCAAGTTAGCGCAAAGAGACAACACAAATAACAGTTGAAGTTCAAAGTGGCAAATGAAAACTTGAAGAGATTCTCACCTGAATCTAAGAGGAATAAGTCAGAGACCACCATTACCTTCAACCCCTAGAAGACCAGTGCCGGATACGTTAGAACCAGAAAAAGGAGGGCGAGAATAGTTCAACAAGGAGCCTTAAAATTACCTGAGGAACCAGATTTAAGCGCGAGGGCTTGAGAAAGAACCTGTCAGCAGACGAACGCATTAACCCATGGAATAGAACAGTGAATAAATGGACAGAAACCAGACAAATAGAAAGTAAGTTTCAGTTATCATCGTGCTGCACAAGGAGTATGCTCGCAGACCATAAAATCTTACCACCATAGTTTCGAGGAACCAGAAGAATCCATACAGACAGCGCATGGGAATAGAACCACAGAAAAAAAAACCAGAGCTCTCACAGTCATAGAGCAGCTAACGAGACAGTGAAAGAGCGAAAATGAGAAATGATTAGGGTTTGAGTTGACAAAAGAGCACCGCGTGGAGGGAGACCGACATTTGGAGGTGAACAAACGGTAGGGTCCGTCGAAACCCTAACTCATTCCCAAGGAGGCGTACAAACGAGCAGGTCAACCATAAATTCGGCCAGGACAAGGTCTTGTCGAAGCAGAGATAGTTTATTAATTGGTGGGAGGCCATCGTAAGGGTCAGAGATATTTTATTAATTGGCGGGAGGCCATCATAAGTGGTATCAGAGCCAAGTTCTTGAGTCAGAACTAATGGAACAGGTAGAAGGTGAAGGTGAAGCAAGAGGAAGAGGAAGAGGAAGGGGAAGAGGAAGAGGACGAGTAGTCCACAGGCCAGTAGATGCTGGATTGCGAGAGGAGATACGAGTGTTGCGTGAAAGATTGGCAGTGATAGAGGCTGGAGGAAGAAGAAACCCAGCAGATAACAGTGATGAAGAAACAGTTGAACCAGAGGAAGATGAGTATGAGGGAGTGACACCGGAACTTAGATTATTGAAGTCAGTTTTGCTGTCCAGTCATAAGCCAAGACATGAGTTGCCTACTTATGACGGGAGTTTGTCTGCAGATGTGTTATTAGATTGGCTGAGTGAAGTTAATAAATTCTTTGAGTTTGAGGAGACCAGTGAAGACAAACAGGTGAAGTTTGCCGCCACCAAGCTGAAAGGACATGCATCCTTATGGTGGGACAGCATTCAGGCAGAAAGGAAAAGATTAAACAAACAGCCAATCAAGAAATGGGCCAGAATGGAAGCAAAGCTGAAGGATAAGTTCCTACCGAAAGATTATCAGATTATGTTGTATAGATAGGTACAGAACCTGAAACAAAGAGGAATGACTGTTAGGGAGTTTACAGAGGAATTTTATAAATTGAATTTGCGAGCAGGGTATGTGGAGGATACCTCAGAAAAAACAGCTAGATTTGTAAATGGCTTGAGGGGAGATTTTAGATGAAATTGGTATTCTTTCACCACATACATTGGATGAAGCCTATCAGTTTGCGCTAAAGGCAGAGGAGAAAATAAATAGGAAATAGAACACCAGGAGAGGAGGTGGTTCTGGCAGGGGGAAGGGCAAAGTTTATGGCAGAGGTAGAGGTGAAAGCCCAAATGAGGAGAGCAGCAGTTCCAAATCTGCTGGTACAACAGATAAGGAAAACAGCAACAGGGAAGGATGACCAGCTCAGAGAGGATGAGGATTTGGTCGAGGCAGGGGAACTGTCCAGTGTTACCATTGTCATAAATTAGGACACAAGTCTTATGACTGTCCTGAAGGTGAACCAGCAGGCGGGAGAGGAACCTATGTTGCTCAGCCAGAGGATGCTGAGGAGACACCTCAAGAAGCAAAGAATACACCTGAAACAGGCGAAGCCTTGGTGTTAAATAAAGTGCTGTTAAAACCAGCAAAGGAAGTTGCAGAACCAGATCAGCGAAAGGCTTTGTTTCGCACTATTTGCAAGTCACGGGGTAAGTGCTGTAAGTTGATCATTGACAGTGGGAATACCGATAATTTGGTAGCTGTGGAGATGGTGGAGAAGCTGGGATTGAAGAAGCTGAAACATCCCACTCCCTACAAAGTATCGTGGCTGCAGAAGGGGCATCAACTGTTAGTTGATGAACAGTGTGAGGTGGAGTTTTAGATCGGTAAGTACAAGGACAAGATCCTTTGCGATGTGATGCCAATGGATGTATGTCATTTGCTGTTAGGACGACCTCGGCAGTTTGACAGAAGTGCAGTTCATGATGGGAAAACTAACTGCTATAAGTTTGTGAAAGATGGGATCAAGCATACGCTTGTACCCATCAAGGAGGAAAATACAACAGAAGCTAGTGGAGTGAAAGCACTGCTGTTAGGTGGGAAAGAATTCATAAAACAGATTGAGGACAACGAGATAAATTTTGCTGTCATAAGGAGACCAAGAGCAGTGGTACTCCACACACAGATTTTAGATTTACCAGAAGAAGTTCCGAGGTTGTTGCAGGATTTTGGAGACATTGTGGTGGATGATCTTCCAGATGAGTTGCCACTGAGGAGAGGTATTAGTCACTGCATTGACTTTATACCAGGGGCAAGCCTGCCAAATAAAGCAGCTTACCGCATGAGTCCCAAGGACCATGAAGAGATTAGGAAACAGGTCCAAGAGTTGTTGGACAAAGGTTTGATTCGGGAGAGCATGAGCCCATGTGCAGTACCTACTGTTTTGGCTCCCAAGAAAGGAGGAGAGTGGAGAATGTGTATGGATTCCAGGGCTATTAACAAAATTACTGTGAGGTACAGGTTTCCCTTACCAAGGATGGACGATATGATGGATTGTCTGAGTGGAGCGGCCTACTTTTCGAAGATTGACTTGAAGAGTGGATATCACCAGATCTGGATTCGTGAGGGAGATGAATGGAAAACTGCTTTCAAGACAAACGAAGGCTTATATGAATGGCTGGTGATGCCGTTTGGTTTGAGCAATGCTCCCAGCACGTTCATGCGTCTGATGAATGAAGTGTTGAAGGAATATAATGGTAAGTTTGTAATAGTTTACTTGGATGATATTTTGATTTTTAGTAAGACTAAGGAGGAGCATTTCAGGCATTTACAGAGTGTGTTGAGAAAATTACAGCAGAACAAGATGTTAATTAATTTGAAGAAATGTACCTTTTTTCAATGAGAACTGATATATCTGGGTTTTGTTATTGTGGAGAATGAATTAAAAATGGACCCAGAAAAGGTGACATCTATAGTTAGCTGGCCTTCTCCGAAAAGTTTATTTGAAGTTCGAAGTTTCCATGGACTTGCCAGTTTTTACAGGAATTTCATCAGAAATTTCAGCGAGATTTGCGCACCAATGTTGGATACGATCAAGAAAGTGAATAAGCCATTTCACTGGACTGAAGCAGCAGAAAACAGTTTTTAGATCTTGAAGAAGAAGATTACTGAAAGACCTGTGTTGAGACTGCCTGATTTCAACAAACTTTTTCAAGTTCGTTGCGACGCTAGTGGTACAGCCATTGGAGCAGTCCTTAGCCAGGAGAACAGACCAGTTGCTTATTTCAGCGAAAAGCTAAATGAGAACAGACAGAAGTACTCGACCTATGACAAAGAGTTTTACGCCATTGTGCAGGCTTTGAAACATTGGCAACATTATCTATTGGGTAACGAATTTGTTTTATTTTCTGATAATTCTCCGTTACAGTACATTATGCAGCAGCATAAATTGAACCATAAGCATGCAGCTTGGGTTGAGTACTTGCAAAGTTTCACGTTTGTACTAAAACAAATTAGTGGGCAATCAAATAAGGTAGCAGATGCACTTAGTAGGAGAACATTACTGTTATAGGAGAGCACAATGCAGATCTTAGGATTTGAACATTTAAAAGAGATGTATCCGACCGACACCGAGTTTATAGAGGCCTACGAGGCTTGCCAAAACCCACTGTTACGAAATGAAAACAAGTGGTTGGATTACAATCTACAAGAAGGATTGCTGTTCAAAGGAGGGCAGTTATGCATTCCCAACTGTTCTATGCGGGAAAATATCATACAGGAAAAACAAAGCGGAGGCCTGGAAGGACACTTTGGAATTGATAAAACCATTTCCCAGGTACAACATTTCTATTTTTGGCCTAAGTTGCAGCGAGACGTGTAGAGGTATGTGACTAGGTGTAAAATTTGTCAATTGGAAAAAGGTCACAGTCAGAACACTGGACTTTATATGCCATTGCTCATTCCTAGTCGACCATGGGATTCGGTCAGCATGGATTTTGTGTTGGGTTTGCCAAAGACACAGCGCGGCTTTGATTTAGTAATGGTTGTAGTAGACCGATTTTCAAAGATGGCACACTTTGTACCATGCAGGAAAACCAGCGATGCTACTTACATAGCACATCTTTTCTTTACAGAGATTGTACGGTTGCATGGACTTCCACGAACCATTATCTCTGACAGAGATGTGAAGTTCATAGGCCATTTTTGGAGGACTTTATGGCAAAAGTTGGATACTCAATTGCAGTTCAGCTCCGCTTATCATCCGCAGACGGATGGACAGATGGAGGTAGTAAGCCGAAGTCTGGGGAATTTGCTCAGAAGTCTAACAGGTGAAAATTCCCGAACTTGCGATTGTGTACTAGCGCAGGCAAAATTCGCATACAACGATTCCCCTAACCGTAGCATAGGATACAGTCCGTTCCAAATTCTGTACGGCATGCATCTGGGAGGAGTGCACGAGTTACGAGATTTGGGGAAACTAGAGAAACAGAGTGCTGATGGAGAAGATTTCACCCAAGCTATGAGCAAACTACATGAACAGGTTAAGCTGAAACTACAGGACAACAGTCAGAGGCACAAGCAACGAGCTGATACAAAATGTCGGGAGGTTCAATTTAATGTCGGGGATGAAGTCCTTGCGTACCTACGCAAAGAACGATTTTCGAAGCGAGAGTACAGCAAGCTGAAATTTAAGAAAATCGGGCCCTACAAGATCATTCACAAATTTTCTGTGAACGCCTATGAGATACAATTGCCACCAGGGATTGGTATTTCCCCTATTTTTAATGTGGCAGATCTGTTCCCTTATGTTACAGGTTCAGCAGATGACGCAGTAGCAGAGCCACCGTGGGACACCAAACGTGAAGGAGATTCGTGGACGAGACAGATGCCGATGGCACCACCCGTCAAGATCGAGGGAATTTTGGACACACAGGTATCTAAACGCACACGCAGGAAGGAATATTTGCGGTATTTAGTGAAGTGGAAGAACCGTCTAATAGAGGACAGTTCGTGGCTCAATGCAACGCAAATTCAGAAAGCAAGCTATTCTGTTGACGACCTCATGGAACAGAGACATGACTTTTTGCCACCCCGGGAGCCTGATGCAGGAGCATCCAGCTCTAAGGAGACGGAAGTTGGCTAACAATCTCGCAAGGATGCATTCATAAATTCATGGCTAAACAGGCGCAGGCTTGTCAAGTCATTTTACGTTATTTTAATTATTTTTTTTTATCATAAGACATTAGGAGTAGGTCGATTGGAAGTCATGGGTTATTTCTGTTTCAAGTATGAATTATGGACAGCAAGATAAACTGACAGTTAATTAGTTCCTTTTTATTAGTTAATTAGCTCTTTACAATTGTATTAGTTAAGGCATTTCAGAAACTGGTAATTAGTTACAATAATCTGTTAGGGTAGTTCCAACTAAACTGAACTGTATTGATTCAGAAATGTTAAAAGAGGAACGAAAATCATTGTACAGGATTCCCCCGAAGAACAGAGAAAAGGAAATATAGATACAGTCATTCTCATCTAACATTGTTTTCATTCATCTTTTCTATTTCGAAATATAGCATCACTGTACAATCAAATTAAATGCAGAATAATATGTTTCCTGGGAAATAATGTGAAGTTGAAGTAACAGACAGAGCACCGACGAGGAGAACAAATAGCACAAGTTGTAACTGTAATTTACAGAACAGAAGACGGGGACTGTGAATGTAGCCAACTACACAGGCAAGTGAAGTAACGAACAACGCAAGACAAGAAGACAAATACCATTATCAACAAAATGAGAGTTCAGGCACGCAGGTGCAAAATTATAGGTAATTCGAACCCTGACCATTTATCATTTGTATAAACTTATCAAATGCCGGAGGAAGTAAATCTACAGCCGAATCATTTCAATAACCAAATGAACTCATAATTAACACCATCCATGCAATGTCATTTTTCATTTGAACAAAGTTTCCATTAAAAACATTGGAGTCCCAAAACAATAAGAGTTCAGCAAATAATATTACAGCCAGAGATCAAAAGGAACACAACAGGAATCAACAGCGAACCGGCGGATGAGGGTTTGAGTAAACCCTAGGGTTCCACAGAACCAGACAGTAAAACAAAATTTACAGACAGAGGGTTTCAAAACCCTGAATATTTCTTCACAGAAAAATACAACAACGTTGACTTACAACTTGAGTGCCGAGGCAGCTAAAATTTCCAAGAAGGGTTTTAATACCCAACTAGCAACTAAGATACAGACGCAAGGACAAAACCAATGAACAGAGCTATCGAAGAACTACACGGGAACTAACATTTTATGCACAGGTGACAAACTAGTCACGAAGAAAGACTTAAGGACTTGGAATAAACAACAGTCTAAAACAAGGAAAGACACTACCCGGAAGAATACGAGCGGAGGAACTCGACAAAGTCATGGAGCACACCGAGCCTACAAATCCCATGACTTGGAACCACCTGCAACCACAGTAAAAGCAGGTTAGCGCAAAGAGACAACACAAATAACAGTTGAAGTTCAAAGTGCCGAATGAAAACTTGAAGAGATTCTCACCTGAATCTAAGAGGAATATGTCAGAGACCACCATTACCTTCAACCCCTAGAAGACCAGTGCCGGATACGTTAGAACCAGAAAAATGAGGGCGAGAATAGTTCAACAAGGAGCCTTAAAATTAGTTGAGGAACCAGATTTAAGCGCGAGGGCTTGAGAAAGAACCTGTCAGCAGACGAATGCATTAACCCATGGAATAGAACAGTGAATAAATGGATAGAAACCAGACAAATAGAAAGTAAGTTTCAGCTATCATCGTGCTACACAAGGAGTATGCTCGCAGACCATAAAATCTTACCACCATAGTTTCGAGGAACCAGAAGAATCCATACAGACAGCGCGCGGGAATAGAACCACAGAAAAAAAACCAAAGCTCTCACAGTCACAGAGCAGCTAATTAGACAGTGAAAAAGCGAAAATGAGAAATGATTAGGGTTTGAGTTGACAAAAGAGCACCGCGTGGAGGGAGACCGACATTTGGAGGTGAACAACCGGTAGGGTCCCTCGAAACCCTAACTCATTCCCAAGGAGGCGTACAACCGAGCAGGTCAACCATAAATTCGGCCAGGACAAGGTCTTGTCGAAGCAGAGATAGTTTATTAATTGGTGGGAGGCCATCAATATATTAATAACATGAATTAAAATTATTAATATAGTAATAACATGAATTAAATAATGATAATGATTAGTATAATAGTGTCACAAAATAATGTTAGAAAAGAGTAAAACATAAAACCTAAAACAAACAAACAATATAGTAATAATGTGAATCAAAATTATTAATATAGTGTTACAAAATAGTGTTTCAATGTAGTAAAACATAAAATAGAAAACAAACAAACAATATAGTAATAACATGAATTAAATAATGATAAATATTAGTATAATAGTGTAACATAACAGTAAAACATAAAACATAAAACAAACAAACAATATAGTAGTAACATGAATTAAAATTATTAATATAGTAGTAGCATTAATTAAATAATTATAATGATTAGTATAGTAATCTTACAAAATAGTGTTAAAAAATAGTAAAACATAAAACATAAATAGCATTACAAAATAGTGTTACAATTTGGTAAAACATAAAACATAAATAGTGTTACAAAATGGTGTTACAATTTAGTAAAACATAAAACATAGAACAAACAAAAACTAAAATTATTAATATAGTAATAACATAAATTAAAGAATTATTATGATTAGTATAATAGTGTTGCAAAATCGTGTTACAATAAAACATGAAACAAACAAACAATATAGTAATAACAAGAATTAAAATTATTAATATAGTAATAACATGAACTAAATAATGATAATGATTAGTTTAATAGTGTTACAAAATAGTAAAACATAAAACATAAAACAAACAAACAATATAGTAATAACATGAATTGAATAATGATAATCATTAGTATAATAGTGTTACAAAAGAGTAAATCGTAAAACAAACAAACAAAAAATATACTAATAACATAATTTAAAATTATTAATATAGTAGTAACAAGAATTAAATAATGATAATGATTAGTGTAATAGTGTCAGAAAATGGTGTTACAAAATAGTAAAACATAAAACAAACAAACAATCTAGTAACAACATAAATTTAAATTACTAATATAGTAATAACATAAATTAAATAATGATAATGATTAGTATAATTGTGTTACAAAATAGTAAAAAATAACACATAAACCACACAAAAAATATAGTAATAACATGAACTAAAATTATTAATATAGTGATAACATTAATTAAATAATTATAATGATTAGTATAATAGCTTTACAGGATAGTAAAACATAAAACATAAAACAAACAAACAATATAATAATAACATGAATGAAAATTATTAATATAGTTTTAACATGAATTAAATAATGATAATGATTAGTATAATAGTGTTACAAAATAGTGTTACAATATAGTAAAACATAAAACAAGCGAACAATATAGAAATAACATGAATTAAATAATTATAATGATTAGTATAATAATGTTACAAAATAGTGTTAAAATATAGTAAAACATAAAACATAAAACAAACAAACAATATAGTAGTAACATGAATTAAAATTAATAATATAGTAATGACATCATTTAAATAATTATAATGATTAGTATAATAGCCTTACAAAATAGTAAACATAGACAAACAAACAACATAACAATAACATGAATTAAAATTATAAACATATTAATAACGTGAATTAAATAATGATAATGATTAGTATAATAGTGTCACAAAATAGTGTTAAAATATAGTAAAACATAAAACATAAAACAAACAAACAATATAGTAGTAACATGAATTAAAATTAATAATATAGTAATGACATCATTTAAATAATTATAATGATTAGTATAATAGCCTTACAAAATAGTAAAACATAAAATGTAAAACAAATAAATAATATAGTAAGAACATGAGTTAAAGGATGATAATTATTAGTATAATAGTGTTACAATATAGTAAAACATAAAACATAAAACAAGCAAACAATATAGTAATAACATGAATTAAAAATTTTAATATAGTAATAACAATTATTAAATAATGACGATGATTAGTATAATAGTGTTACAAAATAATAAAACATAATAATACAACATAAAAAGTAAAAAAACAAACGATAGAATAATAAAATTATTAATATAGTAATAAGATGAATTAAAATTATTAATATAGTAGTAACATGAATTAAATAATGATAAAGATTAGTATAATTGTGTTATAAAATAGTAAAATATAAAACATAAAACAAACAAACTGTAAAGTAATAACTTGAATTAAAATTATTAATATAGTAATAGAATGAGTTAAATAATGATAATGATTAGTATAATAGTGTTACAAAATAGTAAAACATAAAACAAACAAATAGTATAGTAATAACATGAATTAAATAATGATAATGATTAGTATAATAGTGTTACAAATTAGTAGAACATAAAACATAAAACAAACACAACATTATAGTAACAACATGAGTTAAAATTATTAGTATAGTAATAACATGAATCAAAATTATTAATACAGTAATAACATGAATTAAATAATGATAATGATTTGTATAATAGTGTTACAAAATAGTGCTACAAAATACTAAAACATAAAACATAAAACATAAAACAAACAAACAATATAGCAATAACATGAATTAAACCTCTTAATATAGTAATAACATAAATTTGATAATGATAATGATTAGTATAATAGTGTTACAAAATAGTGTAACATAACAGTAAAACATAAAACATAAAACAAACAATATAATAGTAACATGAATTAAAACTATTAATATAGTAATAAGATGAATTAAATAATGATAATGATTAGTATAATATTGTTACAAAATAGTGTTACAAAATACTAAAAGATAAAACATAAAACAAACAAACAATATAGTAATAAGACGAATTAAATAATTATAATGTTTAGTATAATAGTGTTACAATATACTAAAACATAAAACATAAAACAATCAAACGATATAGTAATCGCACAAATTAAAATTATTAGTATAGTAATAACAATTATTAAATAACGATAATGATTAGTATAATAGTGTTACAATATAGTAAAACATAATAGGACAAGATAAAAAATAAACAAAACAAACAATACAGTAATAAAATTATTAATATAGTAATAAGATGAATTGAAATTATTAATATAGTAGTAACAAGAATTAAATAATGATAATGATTAGTATAACAGTTTTACAAAATACTAAAACATAAAACATAAAATGGACAAACAATATAGTAATAACATGAACTAAAATTATTAATATAATAATAACCTGAATTAGGTAATGATAATGATTAGTATAGTAGTGATAAAAAATAGTAAAACATAAAACATAAAACAAATAAACAATATAGTAATAACATTAATCAAAATTTTTAATATGGAAATAACATGAAGTAAATAATTATAATTGTTAGTATAATAGTGTTACAAAATAGTAAAACATAAAACATAAAACAAACAAACAATATTGTAATAACATGAATTAAAATTATTAATATCATTCTAACATGAATCAAATAATGATAATGATTAGTATAACAATGTTACAAAATAGTAAACAAAAAACAAAAAAACAATATAGTAAGAACATGAATTAAATAATTATAATCATTAGTATAATAGTGTTACAATATAGTAAAACATAAAACATAAAATAGACAAACAATATAGTAATAACATCAACTAAATAAAAATAACCATTAGTATAGTAGTGTTACAAAATAGTAAAACATAAAACCTAAAACAAACAAACAATATAGTAATAACCTGAATTAAATAATGATAATGATGAGTATAATAGTGTTACAAAATAGTAAAACATAAAACATAAAAGAAACAAACAATATAGTAATAACATAAATCAAAATTATTAATATAGTAATAACATGAATTAGATAATGATAAGAGTATAGTGTTACGAAATAGTAAAACGTAAAGCAAACAAACATTATAGTAACAACATGAGTTAAAATTATTAATATAGTAATAACATGAATTAAAATTATTAACACAGTAATAACATCAATTAAATAATGACAATGATTAGTATAATAGTGTTACAAAATACTAAAACATAAAACATAAAACAGACAGACAATATAGTAATACCATGAGTTAAGATTATTAATATATTAATAACATAAATTTAATAATGATAATGATTAGTATAATAGTGTTATAAAATAGTGCAACATAATAGTAAAACTTAAAACAAGAAAACAAGCAAACAATATAATAGTGACATGAATTAAAATTATTAATATAGTAATAACATGAATTAAATAATGATAATGAGTAGTATAACAGCGTTACAAAATAGTGCTACAAAATACTAAAACATAAAGCATAAAACAAACAAACAATATAGAAATAACATGAATTAAAATTATTAATATGGTAATAGCATAGATTTAATAATGATAATGATTAGTATAATAGTGTTACAAAATAGTGTAACATAATAGTAAAACATAAAACATAAAACAAACAAACAATACAATAGTAATATGAATTAAAATTATTAATATAGTAATAAGATGAATTAAATAATGATAATGATTAGTATAACAATGTTCGAAAATAGTAAAACATAAAACATAAAACAAACAAACGATATAGTAATAACATGAATTAAATAATGAGAAAGATTAGTATAATAGTTTTACAAAATAGTAAAACAAAAAACAAAAAACAAACAAATTGTATAGTAATAACATGAATTAAATAATGATAATGATTAGTATAATAGCTTTACAAATAGTAAAATATAAAACAAAAAAAACAAACAAACAATATAGTAATAATATGAATTAAAATTATTAATATAGTAATAAAATAAATTAAATAACGATAACGATTAGTATAATAATGTTACAAAATAGTAAATCATAAAACATAAAAAAAAACAATATTGTAATAACGCGAATTAAACTTATAAATATAATAATAACATGAATTAAATAATGATAATGATTAGTATAACAATGTTACAAAATAGTGTTAGAAAATACTAAAACAAAAAACATAAAACAAAAGAAGAATATAGTAAGAACATGAATTAAAATTTTTAATATAGTAATAACATGAATTGAATAATTATAATCATTAGTATAATAGTGTTACAATATAGTAAAACATAAAACATAAAACAAACAAACAATATAGTAATATAATGAATTAAATAAAGATAATGATTAGTACAGTAGTGTTACAAAATAGAAAAACATAAACCTAAAACAAACAAACAATATAGTAATAACATGACTTAAATAATGATAATGATTAGTGTAATAGAGTTTCAAAATAGTGTTACAAAATAGAAAAACATAAAACCTAAAACAAGCAAACTATATAATAATGGCATGAATCAACAGTATTAATATAGTAATAACATGAATTAGATAATGATAATGATTATTTTAATAGCGTTACAAAATAGTAAAACATAAAACATAAAACGAACAAACAATATAGTAATAACATGAATCAAAATTATTAATATAGTAATAACATGAATTAGATAATGATAATGAT